>PVLD010029536.1:0-17938 GCA_004027595.1 Dinomys branickii
GGGCTTTCCCACATCTCGCCCCGGCAGCCTGGTCCGCCCTACCACATCTCCCCCGGCATCTCAGAGAAATACGCCCAGTTTAAACTTCCCAGCCGAGGTCCCGGCATTCACGCTCGCCAAGTCTGTCTCGAGCTGGTGGTGTTTATTAAGGAGGTTCGCTCCCTTGCTGCTCACCTGGTCGCCATCTTCCCCGGATCTCCTGGTTATCCATTTGGTTCAGTACTCCGTCCTTTAGTATTGGACTGTGGTGATGGTTATGACCCTAGAGAATCACACTGTTTTCATACAAGGGAGGAAAGCTGATTATAAGAGGTATTACATCCTCGCTAAAATAGTACAGTTCACATTAACAGTACCATCAACTACAGCCTAGATACTGACAAATTGTGGTAACTAGGATATATTTAACCATAAGAGAAAGTCTCTGCAGTTATATAACAAAATCCAACATATACCAGGAACTTGTATGCAATGATTTTCTCCTTAGTAGAGTGATTTTACTTTTTATGGGAGGATTTAAGAGTGATAGGGGACAAGATAGAGAGAAGAATGAGGACAAATAGAATAAAAGCAAGGCTGGAGAGTGAAGGAGGATCACCCAGCTTTTGGAAAAGTGAGTAAGACAAGAGAAAAATGATGAAAGAGAAAGCAAAAGAACATTAAAATGAACCAGAAAGAGAAGGATCAATATTCACTCACATGAAAATGTAAAAGAATTAAGACTGATAGTTGAGCAAACAGAGAAAGAAGGCAAGTAGAAAAAAAGTAAGAACCTAGATAGTGAAAAAACCCAACCAGACAGAGAATAAGCCAACCAAAGTAAAAGAAAAATAGTATAATTGCTCTAATGTCCAGAGTTCTGTAGTAGTGTCCCAGTCAGATCCCAGAAATGTGCTGTTAATCCTGCCAAATTTGCATTAAAATCTGTGCTGGATATGGGGATGATCTTGGTCTCTGGATGTTGGGGATGGGACTGATTTTAAGTGGACAATGTTCTGAATGTCAACTTCTCCTTACCATGATTTTCTCTACTGTATTCTCCTGTTGCTGTGGCACTCTTGGATAGAAAGAGCCCAGGGTTGGTCCCAGATCTGTATACCATTAGCTCCTTCCAGACCTTGCACAGCTTACTCTGTTCCCCCCCACTGACTCGTCTTACATGCTGATCCTTGGACAAGAAGAGTACCTTTGTCCCTCTGTGGGGCATGGCTGCTTACCTTCTTTATGCTGCTGGGCCAAGGCCACTCTGCTGGTTTTGGACTAGGAGGATGCTTCCAGTCCTGGTGGCCACCAGAGTAGCTGCTATCTCTCTGTAGAATTTCCCCTAGTCTGTTTCAACTGCTGGCAGTCTACTTCAACTGGATGTCTCTTCCCTCGTTCCACTCTGAGATATTGGCACTAAAGTGACTCAGGATTGTTCTGCTACTAGAGTTCATCCTGAGCCCTTTGAAATAAAAAGGCAACCCTACCTACCTGCTTCTGTTCCACTTATCTGTGGACCAGAGCACAGTCCCAGTTGACCTCACTCACCAATTGCTGGCTCATATTGTCACTGCTGCTTTGGATCTTTCTGAGCTGGTCTGTCCAGCCTGTGATATGGGCTGCACTAGGCTGGTGGTTGGCCCTGCCTGAGGCATGTGCTGCATTGGGCTTCTCAGCTTTGTTTTTTTAAATATTCACTCTGTCAACCCCTTTACATTAGTATATCTAGACCAGTGATGGCAAACCTGTGTCACACAAGGTGCAGTGGGCTGTTTGTTATCATTGAAAGCTCTAAAATATTTGCCATCACTGACTTAGACCACTGATACTAAATGTAATTATTAATATCTTAGGGCCTACGTCTATGAATTTATTTTTTAACAAATCTATCTTTATGTTCTGTTCTTTGGCTCTCTTAGTTTTCCCTTGTAGGTTACTTGAATTTTTTGTGCAGCTTAGCTTTTAGGTTTTCTTTTTGTAAAGCATTTTAGTGATCATTGTTGATACTTTGGTATACATCGAAAACTTAACACCTTCTACAAAGTTGACATTTTTTTCACTTAGAGTTAAATGTAGAAACCTTACTTCCTTTTGAGACCCTTTTCTATCTACAATTTATAATATAATTGCCTTAAATACTTCCTCTGAACACACTGAAAACAACTTTAGTATTATTTTTTGTTTCTGCCATTAGCAATAATTTATAAAAATCACAAGGAGAACAAAGTATATTAGTCAGCTAAGGCTGTCATAACAAATGCCACAGCTTCGGTGGTTTAAACAGCAGAAATTTATTTTCTTACAGTTCTGGAAGATTGAAGCCCTAGAATAAAGTGTTAACACATTTAATTTAAGAGGCCTCTCTCCTTGGCTTATAAATGACCTCCCTCTTGCTGTTTTTTTAACAAGGTCTTTCCATTATGTGAGCACAAGTATATATCTTAATCTCCTAACAAGGATGCCAGTAATATTTGAATTTGGTCCTACTCACATGACTTTATTTTACCTTAATTACCTTTCTAAATCTCCAAACTCAGTCACATTCTGAGATACTGGGGTTATGGCTTCAACATGTGAATTTTGCGGAGACGGTTCTGTCCATAAAATGTCTAATGTATGTGCCAATACTTTGTTCTTTCTGCTATTCTTTCTTCCATTCCAAAGTTCCAAGATCACTTTCATAATTCTTTTCGCCATTCTTTTAATATAAATAGTCTGCCAGCTACAAATTTTCTTAATTTCCTTCCTCTGATAATGTCTTGATTTCTCCATCATCACTAAAAGATATTGTCACTGGATGCAGAATTCTGATTTGGTTGTTATTTTCTTGCAGCTATTGAAAGAATCTCATACTATTTCCTGGCCTCCATGTTTTTTTATGAGAAATCCTCTGTCATTTTATAGGACATGCATTATTTATTCCATGGTTGCTTTCAAAGATTATTTTCCTTTGTCTTTAGTTTTCAGAAGTTTGACTATGATGTGTCTTGGCATAAACTTCTTTTATAATGTTTTGGGTTCACTTAGTATCTTGAATATTTAGACTTATGTCTTTTGTCAAATTTGGAGACACTTAAATTATTATTCTTTGAATACTTCCTAGAGCCATCTTTTTCCCCCTCCCCTTTTAGAACTCCAATAGCATGGGGCTGAGATCTCCTATTAGAGTCCCAAAGTCTCTGAGTCCTCTGTTATATTCATATTGGATAATTTCTGTTGTTTTGTTTTCTAGTTAATTGAGTCTTTCTTCCGTCTTCTCTTCTCCCTGCTATTGAGCATATCCAATGATGAGAAGCCATAGGGCTAGGTTGCCTTGTTATAGCTTGGTCAAGGTAAAGTCTATCCTCCCCTTTTTATCTCTGCTGACAGTAGCAGGAATGGGCCCACAGATTCTTCTATGGTATTTGCCTGGAGTTTTCTGTCTTGCTACTTCTCCTGTGTCCTGGTCTTTGTCTAGAAAAAGCAGGCCTTTCTAGAACTTTGTTTTGTCTGTGCCTGCTGGTGTTTCTGGATTTCTGGCTTTTCCAGAACTCAGATTTGATTATATGAGGCACAAAGTAAACTCAGATGACTCACCTTGGGGCCCAGCATCTCTAGTTCGTCTACCTTTTCTACAAATTTCAAAGTTTTCTTACTTTTGTTTTATATATAGATACCAGAATTTTAAGCTGTAGTTACTGGATGGAATAGGGAAAAATATGTCTACTCTACCCTCTTGGAAGTAGAAATCCACAATCAGAAAGGATAATTTTATACCTTTGACTTATTTGCCTTCCCTGCAACATTTAAGTCAATGAACTACACTTTGACTACACCCTCCTTCTTGACTACAACATCCTTCTAATTGTTACCTCACCCTCTTCTTTTCTTCCTCATTCTCTTGCTGTTCACTCTTATTCAGAATTATGGGCTCCTTTTCCTCTGCCTATCTGATACAGTTGGAATTTCCCAAGTTACTGTATCAATTTTGAATCTTTCATTCTATCATCATTGACTTTCAGATTTCAATATCAAACTCAGATTTTTTTTCCAGTTCCCCATTCATGTATCCAATTGCCTGTAAGGAATAAACACTTGAATACCTTGCCTATATTACCAACTTAACATGTCAAAAACTAAGCTCATCATCTTCCGACTCAAATCTTATTTTTTCTGGGTTCTTAGGTATTATGAAATAATGGTTAAGTGTTTGCACACTACAGCCTAGACTCAATCTGAGTTCTGTTCATTACTAGTTACATAGCTATGGGCAAGTTATTTCATTTTTCAGTACACTAGTTTTTATCTGTAAAGTAAGATAGTAACCACTTCACAGGTGAAAGAGTGGATTAATTTGATTAAAATTCTACAAAGGCCACACTGCTCTTTCAAGTATCCATCCAAACCCATTATCATGGCAAACAAGTTTTAATCCAACATAGTAACACCCACCCAGTCACCTCATCCGCTGTCTTTGCAAATACACAATTTATGCTCTACTCCACTCAATTTGTAATTTTCAAAATGTACTATGTTCTTTCTACCCCTACTTCTTGAGAGGTTTTTTCCTCCCCCATTAAAATAAATCTTCTCATCTTTTTAGAATCATAAATGCTTGGTCAAGCCCTGAGTGGCCTTGCTGGAGTCATTTAACACTTATATAATCCTTCCACCCTCCCAAATAGAGTTCTAAAACTCTGCACACATTAGCTCATCTTATCCTTACATTGTACCACTTACATGAGTAAGTGGTACTAGTATCCTCATTTTCATGATAGAGTGAGGCATAGATGGATCACACAACTATGAAAAGGCTAAGATGAATTTATCAATTTAGGTTCATCTTCTCCAAATCCACATTTAGAATGAGTAGCCCTTTTGTGTGTTTCCATTCAATCCTAAGCACACTTCTAACTTAGTATTTATCAGTTTTCTTATTGTCTATACCCCATCCCCTAAATTATATTGAGTTCAGAGCCTGTCTTTTTATCCCAGCACCCAACACAGGACCCGGCCCCCTAAATGTTTGTTGAATGAACAAATAGGATAATGAGTTAAATGAAACAAGGTGAAACCAACAGGAATCAATGTAACAGGTTAGTCAAGAGTCCCAAGAAACAGGATGGGAAACTGTGTCTTTGCACCACCCCATGTGAGAACTGTGTAGTTTTATAGTTTAACAGTGAGTCGCATTCAAGCCAAAAGGGAATACGTCTGCCAAAATTCTAAAAGGACAGAAACCTTTCTCAGCTAGAGTCATTACAACCTCAGCCTTGCCCTCATTACTAGCCAATCATGGCCAGGGAGGTAGTGATGCTATCCAGTGGAAGTTACAATATAATTAAAACTACCAAAATGAAAAATGACTGAGGGCCATTGTAAGATTCCAAGGACTGCGAGAACCTTTCCATCTCCAAAGAAAAGGAATATGCATCTTAAATTTGATGAGAAATGAATATCTATATCCTTAGCCCCACCATTTGGTAGGACCTAGAACTGTCCCTCTCACTATCCATTGGCAGTGTTAGGGATAAACTCAGAGATTTCATGCCTCTGAATTACAGTGCTTCCTTAATGCCTATCCTCATTTCCATTTCCTCCAGATTCTCTGAGTTGATCCAGGCAGCACACCAGGGTATCTGTCTCTGTCTGTCGGTCTCCATGTTCTTAACATCAGATTCCTCTGGTCCTCACACCCTACCCCAAATACTAGTCTATATAGATGAGAATGGACACAGATCTCTGAACATTTTAGACCCTATTGAATTCTACAGTAAATAAGTTCATTGTCCAGAAACTTGAATCTGAGGGTCTATCTACACTTTTGGGCTTCTTAGTTTCAGTCAGCTTTTTCAGGTGTCTGAGCTTGCCCTGCCCTTTGGACATCATACACTGGATCTGTTGGTGGCCCCTAAAAGGCTGGCCTCTGCAGCCCAGTTAGTGTCCCAGTACTGCTCTGCTCCTTTATGAAAAGCAACTTTATAGCTGCAATAGGAGCAGTTCCAAGAACGATTTCATTGTGGCTTGAAGCCAGCCACAGTGCTTAATGCACATTCACCACTTGATTATCAGACTGTGTATCATTTATTTCATAAATTACCCGTGGTCATTTAGAGTCCTAGTCCCTTCCCCATTTTCAGAGGCTGCATGCAGACTCCTCTACGCTCAACAACCAGGCTCCTCCTCCCTTTGCCAACAATTCTTGTTTGCTCAGAAGTGCAGACTCATTCTAATATCAGCTCAAGAAAACCAGAATTAGGAGCAGATGTCCACGTAAAACAATTTTTTAAATATATCTAAACCAAAAGGAGAAAATTCCAAGCTTGCCAGTACCACCAATAACTTCCATTAGTGCGTACAGTTAAGAGGGAGCTTGGTTCTCTGAGGCCAGGGTAAGACACATATAAGGATGTAATCTAATGAGATCCTGGCAGATAAAATAGATCCTACGTGTATTTGAGCTGTCCAGAACCAGAACATAGTTAACATCTGGAAGGCAATAAACTAGAAATGACAGACAGACAAAATGCCAGTGAAAAAGAATGGAATGACCTGAAGAGTTGCTTTCATTGAGAAAGAAGACTTACGCATGAGGAGGTGGGGGAAGGGAAGGGTGAACACAGTAGAGGAGAGAAGGAGGGGTGTACATGGATGGGCAGGAGCAATGATGAAGGCAGGAGAGAAAAACAGCAATGCTGCCTGCTGCCTGCTGCAGGATAGGAAAGTGACAGGGGCTCCAGAGTGGAAGGCAGTCTGCTGGGCCGCAGCCAGCAAGTGGCAGTGCGTGGCACCGAGGCGGCGTCCTTAGGGATGAGCTACACACGTTCTCCCACTGGCTCCACATAAAAAGGACAAGCAAGTGGTGGGGAGAAATAGTAAAAAGAAGTGATAAAGAAAAAGAAAACCAGAAAATGAAGCCCTTAAAAGCCAGGGCAAATAAAGAGAAGCATGTGGTGAAAATTGAAGCTAAAAAGTACTTGAAGTTCAGCTATTTTAAGAAGTCCTGACGTGGACAGCCAAATGAGAAACCGTTTTAGTCATCATGATGCCCTCGGTGCCCGGGGCCTGGCACACCGTGAGT
Source organism: Dinomys branickii (assembly GCA_004027595.1). Taxonomy (NCBI): domain Eukaryota; kingdom Metazoa; phylum Chordata; class Mammalia; order Rodentia; family Dinomyidae; genus Dinomys; species Dinomys branickii. Next base: position 7,043 of record PVLD010029536.1, read on the forward strand.
GTTCAAGGAAAGTATCTGTATGAGTCAGGATGTATCTGCATATGTGCGTGTGTATGTGTGTGTTCACACACGCATGTAATTGTGCAAATGGATACTCCTGTATAAAATTGGGAGATGACTGAAAACTAAAAATTTCCAAAGAGAAAACCTAGCCAATTTTATTCCTACAACTATCTTCACTAAAGCTCTGCCTTCTAGATTACAGCAAGCCCCGATGGTGGCCCCCTTTACTGGACCCCAGCTGTCCTATTTACGGCATCAACCTTGCTTTGAGAATCTGATTGTATTTTTTTGTCTTTTCTGAAAGTTCACTGAGAGTGGAGTTGTTCACTGCCTGGTACAGAGCTAGACACACAGTAGGTATGTAAAAATATAGAATGAATGGATTAAATCACTAGAAAATGTCAGTATCCTTTTTAATGCTGTTCTTCTTTTATTTTACAAAATGAACTATTGATAAGTTTTCTTTAATTTGGAGAACAAAATAGATGTTCCTTAACAAACTAAAAATAAATGTACCATATGACCCAATATTCTGTAGATAAATACTGTTTGAGCTTGTTCTCAAAAGATCTATCTTAAGGTTGAAAGGGAAAGCAGCAACTTCCTATCAATGACTGCTAAAGGTTGCTTATTACTTTGAAGAACATGCAGATATGGTTGCTTGCTAACTCCCACTACCTCTCCTCTCAGAGGGCATCTTGACCCCAGAGATCACACTGAGAATAGAATATTCTACTCTTAGAATCTACCCTGCTTGAAAGAATCCTTTTGGCTCCATGCAAACTGTGACCCCCATATTTTAGGAAAAGGCCAAATTTAAGGCATTCCTGGTTTTATTTTTCAAGAAAATAAATATATCTCTTTATGTTCAGTTAAATGGGATAAATACCAGATCCCATCCTGCGCACTATAAAAAGCCTCCTTAGAAGCCCTTAACATAAATAGGACTATACACCTAACATTTGCATAACACAAATAGCTTGCAATTATTTTTCATACGCATTGCCACATTTAATCCTTGGGGCAACCTTGTGAAGTATAATTTACAGATTAAAAACTGCAGTTTAGAGCATTGAAGTAACCTGATGGCAAATTGGTAGATTTGGGATTGGAATCTATTTATATTGAGAATAGCAACTCTGATTAAAATTCTTGCTGCCCAGTCCAACCAGCAAGAACATTTTGGCGTGCTCTCCTGACAACAGTGATTTAGATCTCCTTCCTTTGGGAGCACGTGTACCTGTCTATGGCAAATCACAGCCACAGCCTGTACTGTTCTCCTTCCCCACCCACCTTCTTTAAGAGAGCTGCAGCAAAGTGGCTTATGTCAGGTCTGGCTGGATAGACACAAGCAAGTCATTTTATAGCTGCAAGCCTCCTTTCATCTCCATGAAGCCATTATGATGATAATTTGTAACTATGTATGACAAATTTACTTATGCATTAATTGATTGGTTGATTGATTCGTTATTCAGGTATAATTGACAAATTTAGCGGAGTTCTCAGTGACTCTCTCCTCTCAGAGAGGTTCCTCTCTGACTAAAACCTACCTTCAATCCTTCCATCTCTCCTATTCCACCATCATCAAGAGTGGACTTTCCATGAACTCCTGGTTTATCAACTTCTGTCTTGTTTCCAGACCTGATTCAAGTTTCATGATCCCTTTGATTAAATAACCTGTCATGGTTGCTTTGCCCATTCCAATTTCTTAGGTCTATCTGCCAAAAAAAATCGGATCGTTTCTCTGGCCAAATAGAATACAGAGGGAAATAATCACCTATTTTATGTCTTCATTTGACCCATATTTATTCAATTGTTTATAAGCTGCACACTCAGTAGGTATGCCATATTCAAAGATGAATAAGATTTATGGCACTACTTTAGACACTCATAAAGATCAGGCATATTAAAAACTGTTACAGCACAGTGGGATAAGTTTCTAATAATTTAGTCCTTAATGGTACCCCTTCACGCAGCATTCCCTCTTAGGAGAAATATATAGCATTCCGTAACATTAGCTGGCATTGCCTTGCACGTACACGAAATAATTAATTTCCCCAAGTGAAAACTAATATCAAAATGGATTGAAGATCTAAATGTTAACACAGAAAAATTTAATCTGCTGGGAAGATAAAATGTGTAAAACTTTTGAGATGTAGGTGTAGGCAAGGACTTTCTAAACAGAACACCAGTTACACAGGAAATAACATCAAAAATCAACAAATAGGATCATATCAAAGTGAAAAGATTCTGCACAGCAAAGAAACAATCAACAGAATGAAGATACAATCCACAGAATGGAAAATTTTTTCCAGCTATTCCTTGAACAGAGAATTAATATTTACAAAATATAAAAATCTCAAAAATATACCCCCCATTAAAACCCAATTTAAAACATAAGCTTCCGAAATGAACAGAGACTTCTCAGAAGAAGAATTACAAATGGGTAATAAATACATGAAAACATGTTCAACATTTCCGGCCATTAGAGAAATGCAAACTGAAATAACACTGAGATTTCATCTTAATCCAGAAAGAATGGCTGTCATCAAAAGTCAAATAATCACAAATACTGGCAAGTCTGTGGGAGAAAGAAATCTTTCTACATTGTTGGTGGGAGTGTAAACTAATACAGCCACTATGGAAATCAGTATGAAGAGTTCTCAAAAAGCTAAAAATAGAAATTCTGTTTGATCCAGCTATTCTCCTTCTAGGTATCATCCTTAAAGAGTTAAAGACATCATATTACAGTGATACATGCATACCCATATCTCTAGCAGCACAATTCATAGTAGTTAAATCTTGGAAGCAGCCTATATGTCCATCATCACATGAAAGACTAAAGAAAACTGGAATTTACACACAAAGGAGTGTATAAAGAGTGTCATAAAGAAGGATAAACGAGTAATTCGTAGGAAAATGGATGCACCTTGAGACCATAATTTTAAGTGAAATAACTCAAACATACAAGCTTAAATATTGCATGATTTCTCTTATATCAGAAATATAAATTAATTATAGGCCAAAATAAAACATGAATAATAGAAAACAGAGAGATAGATCATTTGCAAAATGTAAGGTGACTAATAGATCAAGGGGAGGGGAAGGAGATTTTAAAAAAGAATTAAGACACTATGTACAAGTACCAGCTCCCCATGATGAATATAATTATTATGCTGTTAACACATATTGATAAAGATAAAATTAAATAAATTAAATAAAAAATAAGCCAGGGATACAGTGGCACAAGCACCTGCCTGGCAAGCACAAGGTCCTGAGTTTGATTCCTGGTACCCAAAAAAATTAAATTCAGCACTTGGGAGGCTGAGGCAGAAGGATATCTATGAGTTCAAGGCCAGCCATGGCTACCAAGTGAGGTCGAGGCCAAACAGAAGTGTATAGCAAAACTGAGTCTCAAAAAAGACCAAAAAAAAAGAATTTGAGGGATTCAGTTTGGGCTGAGGATATAGCTTATCAGGCTGGGGATATAGCTCAGAAGTACAAGCACCTGCCTGGCAAACAGTTTGATTCCCTATACCAAAAAATAAAAAATAAAGCAACCATAAATCCAGACTATTCAGAAACTAATATTCTATTTCATTCCCAAGTAACACCAATGTTTGGCTCTGTGATTTAACATGTATTTAAAGAAAATATGACATATGCACATGAGCTCATATGTTTGCACACATACACACACACACTGCAAACTCACATTTTCTATGGCTGTCTGAAGAAATCCATCCAGATTTTTCAGCCACTTAAACATCAATATGTAGAAATGCAACCCGTATCTCCTTCTATCTCAACTCCAGCATCTGTGGTCCCTATTCTGAAAGTGGGGAATCATTTTTATTCTCCCTTTCCAACATTCCTCCCCAAATCAGTTACAAATTCTCTCACTTCTACCTTCTCACATATCTCAAACCTGTTTCCTCTCCATTTCTGCTACCCCAGCTCTAGCCTAGCTGGCATTCTCTTCCTATTGGAAAAACCCTCCAAACATTTCATAACCTGTTGTTTTGGTTCCTTCAATCCATTCTTCACGTTGAATCCAAAGAAAGTATTCAAAACTGGAAATCTGATCATATCACTTCAAGCTTCCATGAGTCTTCATTCTTCAAAAACTTCTAAGTACCCTATAGATTTTACATTTTTTATAGATTACATTTCTTATTCCAGTCAAATCAGTTTGTTCACAATCCTTGACAAAATTGTGTACAAATTTGTTTCTGCCATTTTGGGGATTGAACCCAGGGCCTCACACATGCTAGGCAAACACTCTATCACTAAGCTGTAGCCTTAGCCTGTACAACTTCTAACGTCCTACTCAGAAGTGATGCTACCTTACCCCAGAATAAATCTGGGAAGGCAGTTGAACACATACTTCACAAAATAGTGCATCCAAATGGCCAGTTAGATGCACAAAATGATATTTAACCATATTAGTGATCAGGAAATGCAAGTTGAAACCATAGTGAGCTACCATTATATGACTACCAGAATATTTATAATTAAAGAGACTGACAATACTAAGTGCTGATGAGGAGCAATCACACCTCTCATATATTGCTGGAAGAAATGTAAATTGTTTTAACCACTTGGGGAAGCTGATATGATCTAAATTGAACATATGCATATACTATAATTCAGCAATTCCACTCCTAGATACATATGCAAAAGTAAGTGTGCATATATGTATCACAAAATATGTACAAGAATCTTCAAGGCACCACTATTCATAACGGCTAAGGACTATAAAGGAGGCCAAATTCTTAGCAATAGTGGAATGAATAAATAAATTGTGATATATATCCACAGTGGCATACTCTTCCGCTATATGCAGCAACATGGATGACTTTCATAAGCACCATGTTGAGTGTAACAAGAGCAACAATACATAACACAACTTCATATAAACTGAAAAATAGTCCAAACTGAACTATATCATGTATGTATACAGTTTACACATACTATAATATGTTGTTCATATGTAGTTTATATATATATATATATATATATATATATATATATATATATATATGTAACTCTCCATACACAGTTTTGGAATACATGCTTAGGTGGTAAAATATAAAGATATGCAAGGAAACAATTGCCATAAAATATAAGATATTGACTACATTTAGTGGGTAGAGAAGGTTGTGATTGGTGAGAGATATACAGAAGGCTTGTAATACACTGGCAATGTTTTATTTTTGGACCAGAGTGGAGGTTAGCCTGTTGTATGCTTTACTTTGTTAAATTGTACATTTATCTCATATGCGTTATAGTTAACAAAATAAGTTCTTAATTGCGTTGCTTTCATTTAACAAACTAAATTAAGTACTTGTGGAGATGGCTCAAAGTATTTAAATGTAATGTGATTATAAGGTAGTGCCTTTGAAATATGTAAAAATAATTGGCTGTCCTTAATCACCTCTGGAGCAACATGCCAGTAAATGATAAAACCTTCATTATCATTGAAAAGCCCATAAAAGCAGCTACCAAATAAAGACAGTCACTTTTATCAGATTTATAAGGATTACTTTGGGATGCAAATCTCTGAAAAATTGTTTTTGTGTTACTGTCCATTATGATCCTGTTAACATTATCTGAGGCCCATTGACTAATTAGATACACCTGTGTCTCAGAAGAGATAAATATCAAAGAATGGCCCTCTCTTCTCTCGTCCCCAAGCTACTCAGAACTACTTGGGATATAAAATGATAGTAGAGCTATTGCACTATTGCTTATTGTCTATTTCTTTGTCCGAAGGAACCAGCAGATTCTCTTCTACTAGCCATTCTGAATGAATCAAGGAGCCATGTACGACATCTTCTGCTGAAGATTCAAGCTATGGTTTACGAAATAAACTATCCAAAAATTATTTTCATTCATCCTATTTTAACTCTCTCTCTCCTTCCTCTCCCAGCACACACCTCTAAGCTTTGCAACAGGCTTCCTTTGCCCAGCACTCTCTCCCTATTCCCAAACCAGCACTTATCCAGCCAATCTGTTCTCTTCTGAGTTTAGATGATACCTCCTCCAAGAAACTGATCCACAGCAATACTTATTCCCGTTCTTCTGGACTCCCACCTCACTCTGTTCTCACCATCACATAGCCCTGAACATATTATATTGTCGCTTGTGTAGCATCTTGTTTACTATGGTAGTCCCAGCATCTGTCACATGTTCTGGAATATAAGGGGTGCTTAGTAAAGGTTGCCAAATGAAAACATTAAAACTATTTCTATGAAGCTTTACTCACCTATCCTATTTTTGGCTGCTTCGTGTTGTGACTAGTTGTGTGCTGGCTGTCTTCCTTCACAATGTCTCATACTGCTGGGGCAAGGAATTAACTTTATTTCTCTTTGCATTTCCCTAGGATGTACCTTTTTCCTTAATTGCACAAAGCAGACATCAAAAAATGCTTGTAGGATTGAATTTCTCTGCCTGTGACCCCATCATCACACTATTAATGATTACTTAGGATTGGTTCATGATTTGTAAACTGAAATTTAACTGCACTAGGAAATATGCTGGGTTTTTTTCATTTTTTATTTTATTTTAAAAATTTTTTAAACTAACAATGAAAACAAAATCAAAACAACCCCAAAACAACAAAAATGGTACATGGAACAACCATTGTTACTTTCCTATCCCCTTGTCTCAAATTGTGCATTGCTTGTATTGTTTTTGCGTTATTTTGTAAATGTCTGTGTGTTCGTTAATATGTTTTCATTCTTTTATCTCTAATAAAATAAAAACAACAAGTTAATGTCTAAGGAAAACAAAAAGAAAATATCTGATGTGGATAATTATTTCCTATTTTATATGGATTTTAAGTCTAACTTTTAATAAGCAGGATTTGGGGATTTTTTTTTTTTCCTGCAGAAATATCTAACCCTTGCGATTACTTTAAATTCTGCAACTTTCCTGTTTTTGTTCTTTGGGAGACTTATGAATTTGGTGGGGCCCAGATTAATTTCAGAGAACTAAATGAGAAGTCACTGAGATGCCATATGCATATTCAAAATTACACACACACACAAACATACACAACGAACATATCCTGACACATTTGCAAGTCACTAATTTTAAACTCAAAGCATGCATATTCAGTCTTTGTAAATTTTGTTTATATTGCATACTCGTTTGCTCACAACTTTAAAAAATTAAATGGAAAATGGCCATCTCTATTCTGCTAGTCTCCCAGCCTCTCTATTCTTTCACTTGAACAGTCCATTTTCCACACAGCTTGCCAGTTTTCTTCCAAAACAGAAATCAAACTATATATATATATATATAGTTTATATATATATATATAGTTTATATATATATAGTTTATCTATATACATAGTTTATCTCTCTATATATATATATAGTTTATCTATATATATATATATATAGATATAGATATAGATATAGATATAGATATAGATATAGATATCCATTGTTTAGAATTCTCCAATGGCTTTGTGTCACCTGAGAACAAAATTTAAACTCTCTACTTATGCTTAGCAGACCCAGTAGACTCAAGCTCTACCTACCTCTCTAAACTGTTCACCTTGTTTTACTTTTCCTTCAGTCCCTTAAATAAGGCACACAGTTCTTTGCTTAGAGACTTTGCAAATACTGTTTCCCTTGCCTAGAGTGCTCTTCCCTCAGATCCTGCCATAGCATATTCCTTCTGTTCTTTCTGCTCTCAGTTAAGTGTGCTTCCTTAATCACTTATTTAAAGTAGCTCTACATCTTAACATTAGTCACTATCTTAATCATCACTTTCATAGTACCCACCACCATGTAATATCATCAAATATTTGTTTATTATGTGTCCTACCCTCTAATAAAGAAGGTTCTGTCGATAAAAAGGCCTTACATACTGCTGCTATCCCCAGCAGCTAGAATAGTAGTACCTCAACCACAAAAAGTGCTTCATAAATATCTTCAAAATAAGTTACTGTGAAAACCAGTCCAAATGATTTGCAGTGAGTTAGTTCAGTGACTTGCTCAAGGCTAACCCATCGAATTTGATTTGGTTTAATTCAATTCAGTAAACATTTATTTGACTTATCACTGATTTCCTAGAATGTAGAAACAGTGTCTGACACATAGTAGATGTTCAACTAACAAAGGTTAAATGACAATGTATTTCATGCCTACTATGTACAGTGTTGAGGTAGGAGCTGCTGCTGGGAATGAGGAAAGGGTCACAAGAATGAAGAAAACAACTCTGGAGCCATTTGTTGACTGCAAATAGGCAAGAAGAAAAGGCTAAGCCTCGTCTCCATGGCAACTATTCAATACCATAGGAAGGAATTTATCTCACATTTCTTCCCCTGGCCAATTAGGAGCTATAAGCAAGATAAGAAAGGGAAGAGGCATTTTTCCAAGGCCTACTGTTTTCTTTCCTTTTCACTAAAGGGTGCGCATCTCCAAACTGTTAGCAGGTTAGGTTTGGGGAGAGGCCTCTGCATCAATTTTGCTCCCACTCAAATGCACTGATGGAGGAGCATAGCACAGCACAACTTCCCAGCAAAATGATCCCCTGGGACCTACCTGAATCACCGCAGAGGAGGAGTTTCCATGGAGAAGGCTGCTTCCTTTAACTACATTAGACCTGGGGAAAAGGTGGTGATCGTAAGGAGGAAGGGAATTAATTTAGATTAAAGCTGCAGCGTGCATTATTACTTGTTTTGAGCCAGGGACTCCCTATGTAGTTGCTGATTTTGAACTCACTATACAGTCCAGTCTGGCTCTGAACTCATGGCAATCTTCCTGCCTCAGCCTCCTGAGTGCTGGATTTACGGGTATGCTCCAGAATGCCCAGTTTAAAGCTGCATCTTGTAAAGCCAGAGACAGGCTCCTTACCACCTTTGGGGCTCTCCCTACTGCTGTGCCTCTCCGCTGCTACCCTACTCACGGGACTGGCGGCATCTTTGTGGAAAAGTATCAGTGCTTTAGATTCTACAGAAAAGTTTCTTTCTGAAAGCACCAGCTCTGGATTATCTATAAAAATCTGGCCCCAAGATATATTATTACCAGCCCTCAAAATTCTCCAAAGTAAGGTAATACGTGTCTCAGTTTATAAATGAAGAAACCGAGACTTAGGCTGAGTAGAAATTTTAATGTTTGAGCTATGTAGTCATGACCTGAGTGCCACCACTGTGCCATCTTGGGTAACTCAATGTCACATAGCCTCAGTTTGCTCATTCCTAAAGTGGGAATAAAAGTAATGTCTAACACCATAGGGACAATACAGATAATGTGTGCACAATAATTCCTGAAAAGTGCTTAGTACATTAGCTGGTAAATAGCATGTTCATTTTCAACGAATATTAGCCACTTTCACTATCCAAGGGTACCTAGGCAATGTGCAGACCACATTCAAGCTCAGGTCTATACAGCCACAAACCACAGATTCCTTCCATTATTCTAGGGACTCTCAACCTTAGTCTGCATAAAAACGACTTAGACCACTTAAAACACAGATTATCCAGCTTCAAACCCAAGACTTGAAATGTGGGTGAGGCCTGAGAATTTACCTTTCTAACTCCATTTGAAATGAGGGACTATGGAAGCTGAAACACTGCAGGTATCCCTACAGAGAGGTATGGAGTATAGTTGACTTACTTAAAGCAAGGGCATCCCCCTTTGGTCACAAAACGCTGAGGGCTAGCTCTTTACCCCAAAACTTCATTGCTACTTTATACAACATAAGGCCCTAGGGAAGAACCTCTTTACTGCTCACCAGAGGCACAGCGGCAAACAGCCAGTCCTGAGCAGTGCTGTAGGTTTTCCTAGTCACATCCAAGTCACGTTGTTGGTGCTGCATCAGGTCCAAGCTCGCACACTGGCAACTTGGGAACTAGTGGTAGATGTGGAACCCGTAGGTCTGGCTTTACCACCCATTTGGCCCAGATGGACTTTTCCTTTCTATCAAACAACTATGAAATACTGTCTTACCAACAATTCATACATAAAGGTTAGAACTTAGATATTTGGGCTTTCTCAGCTACCCCACAAACCAAAGCCCACGCTTAGGACTTCTGCACCCTGGTACACCTAAAAGGACTTTCTTAAACTCCTACCCTTAGTCCAGGTCCTATTGGAAGCTGACAACACACCAGAGCAGATTTGGAGAGAGATCCTCTTTCCACAGCTTCTTAAAGCCCTTTGCCCTACTCTTGATGGCATGCCAGGCATTCGTTTCCATTGTAAACTCCCAACTATCTAGTTCCCTTCGCACTATCACGGGCACCCAGACACCAGGTTTGTCTCTTCGTGGGCAGTCTTCCATCAAATTTCTCCCCTGGACACTGGTTCAAAATCTAGTTCTTTGGTATAGATGTCCCAAAATGCAAATTGCCCTGGAAGAATAACATTTCAAGACAATATAAGTCTGAATACCTAGACATAGGTATTCTGGGAATCCTTGCCAAGTATCAGAAAGCTAGAAAAAGAAAAAAGGAAGAAAAAAAGGAAACATAAAATTCAAGCCTCTCAAGGCCTAGGATCATGAGTGAGGCATCCCTATATCCACCCTTGCAAGGAAACCCTATTCTGCCCTATTTCTTTGGGAAAGGCAATTGAGTATCCACGTGCATTAGCACATTATCTTCCCCAAATACTTATGTATATTAATAATGTGAAGATTTTACACTACTGCCATATAAGTCCCCAATTTTGTATTTTGTAAGTGATAGTTGGCCTCCTTTCCAGGAGATAAATACCTCTTCTCCTCTCCTCTCCTCTCCTCTCTGCCCTCCCTCCCTCCTCCTCCTCCTCCTCCTCCTCCCCTTCCTTCTTCTTCTTCTTCTTCTTTTTCTTCTTCTTCTTCTTCTTCTTCTTCTTCTTCTTCTTCTTCTTCTTCTTCTTCTTCTTCTTCTTCTT
>PVLD010029537.1:0-17935 GCA_004027595.1 Dinomys branickii
TTCTGTTTAAATGGTAAATTAAGACTGAGTTTTTATAAGTACACATCTCTCTTCCCAGCTTACTTCTCTCCTAACTCTTGTACCAGTCCTTTATATGTTCCAAAAACTATGCTAAGGTTCCTGGTTTATAGTAGACACTCAATAAACATATACTGCAATGAAATCTAATGGAGGAGAATTTAAAACTTCTTTATTCTGTCACAGGTAAATTTATATTACTATGAAAGGAAAGACATTTCTAATCAGAATAAATGAGGCTAGATACAACAGACACTGATAGAACTCAATAAATATTAATAGAATTAGTGGAGGCTCTTTTGAAAATTAAACCCACCGAAAACTGCATTTTATGTTTATTTATTATAGTAGTTAAAGAGCACTGAGAAGGAGCTACCTAATTCATAATATAATCATCTTCAGTGCAGTTAATTAATTCCAGATTTTATTACAAGGCTTGAGCCCCTTTAATGTTTTAATTTCATGATATAAAGCTGTGGAAACAGTGGGTGCACCAAGTCATCCTGAAAGCCAAGGGGAGTTAGAACCTGCATCTCAATTACATGACAAGGACTAATACATGATTACCTAATTGTGGGAGCTGGAAAAAAATCAAGAAAGCACAAAGTCAGACCAGATATCTGAGTTTTACAGAGGAAGAAAAGAGAAAGAAAAACCATGGAAAGCAGCAGGCAGAGCCTGCCCGCCCTGTAACCAGGGCTTCCAAGATAATGGTAAACTTATGCAAGAAGTAAACCTGTCTCACAATGGACACGTTGACTGTCAGCGCCAGGGCCCAGCCCACTGGAAATCAGAGTTGCTGAAATATATGATTAGTGTTCTGTTTCATGCTCACTTTCATGCCACACCTTCTGGTGGAGGTCATCTTTCGAGTCATTAAATAATCTAAGACTGATATGTACACAGAAGAGTTTGTTCCTTATCTTTTCCATGTCACACCTGGTGCTTTCCATGGACTCTTTGTTCTTGTTATAACAAACTTGTGTAAAGGGTTTTTTCCCTTCCTGATGACTTACTTTAACTCAGCATTTTAACCCTATAACACCCATAGTTATGGAGGATGGCTTTCCACCTAGCAAGTTAACAGAGATATTACAGAAAAAAGTATAGTATTTTAATTTCTAAACATATTCTCCCATTTAAAGATTTTCCTCTTATAAATATATTTAGTCAAGTCACTACTCTTCTTTTTTCAAGTAAATACATTAATTTAATATTATTTAGTAACCTAATTTTGACCTCAATCTTTTCTTCCACTAGTGCACAGGTGTTTAAAATGAAGCATTATCAATGTAATGGGTTCATATTTATCATCTTCCTTTGTAATTACAATTCAAGTATTTTACAGGAAATCTAACCAACTAAATAGATTAATAGACAGGAAGAAAACTTTAATTCAAAGTGGTATCTTCAACATTGCTTATCTCAGTCTTGTGTGATAAATAAGACAGATTTGTCCCATTCCACAGGTTCAAAATAAAAATATGACTTATTCAAAATAGACGAATATAGAAGCTGTAGAATTCCGAGTAAAACTGGAGCCTCCTGAATTCTCACCCTTCTTGAAACGCGCAGCTTTAGAGACACGGCAGCACTTCGGTCTTCCTCTTGCTGCTCTGGCTGACTATCTACATCTTCCTGCAGGGTTTCTCCTTTCTCAACCCTAAAATGTGCAGCAAAGCCTAGGGGTCCAGCAGTAGCCTCCTTCTCCTCCTCGATGCCTAGTGGCTCTACTCTACCGTCAAAGCTTTAAATACCATGTTCAAGTCGGTAACTCTCAAACTCAAATCTCTAACCCTAAGTTACGCATCCGTGCATCCAACTGTGCATTTGACAGCAATTCCTTGGTGTTTCGTAGTGATTCCAAGATTACCACTTATAGGACTAAATTTCTAATCTATCCTCATCCCAAACCGGTTTCCCCCTTGATATTCCAGATCATAGGGCATGGCTCTTATCAGTCAGACAATTGCATTGGTTTTGCTCCCCTTTCCGGGTCCTATCATCCAAAATTCGTAAAAGTTATTCCATCTTCCTCCCAAGTAAATTATAAATATCCTTACTCTAATTCACTACCATTACTCTAGGCCTAGCTACATGTATCACCACTTTCCTAGAATATACTGTAATCTCTCTCTTCTAATTTCATTCCTTCCAGTTTACTCTTCATATTGTACCAGAGTCTTCCAAAAGCAAAATCATGTTAATATATATGCTACTTAAAGTTGTAAATGGTTTTCCATTATAATTTTTAAGCTTAAAATTGTATATGTCCAAATATTTCTAAATCAAGAGTATAAAAAGATAATTCCATAGAAGTAGAAACAGTGGAAACCCTTCCATCGTCGTTTCCCCACTAACCCTTCCAGGTGACAGTGCCCCTGATGTCTGATGCCCACGACAACGGCACTTAGATGCAAACATCTCACCCTGGTCACTGGATTAGCTGGACTGTATTCTATTCATCTTCACTCTTCGCACAGTTCAGACCCCTTCCTAATGCTCTGCCTCTCTTCGGGTTCATCAATTAACCATGTTCTTTCCTGCCTCAAGTATTACCCACACCATTTACTTCAACGATACTGCTCTTCCCCTTCCTTTTATACTATGCTCTCTCCTTAAGCATCACGTTAGATTCTTCTCTACTGCTTATTTAGCAAACTGATCACAATGTGTAATCATATGTCAGTTTGCTCTCTGATCACCTCTTTCAGTATATGACCGTCTCCACGACAGCATTCACTGTACTTTTTTTAATTCTAGGGTTGGGAATATAGCTCAGCAACACAAGTGCTGCCTGGCAAGGGCAAGGTCCTGAGTTCAATTCCCAGTACCAAAAAAAAAAACAAAACAAAAGAACCCCTTTTTTCATTCTATAGCTTGTATGCCCAGTCTCTTAGAAGAAGTTCTACACTTGAATTTAATAAATGTTAAATAAAATGAATGAATACTTCTGGTGTAAGCACTGGAATTTTAAATATTTTATAAATATTTTTAGTTACCTATATAGTGAGACGCACTGTAAAAATTAAGAAGCGTTAAAAGGAAATCTCTCCAAAAAGGTGAGGCACTGAGAAACTGAAGGGTGGAGTGGAGATTCTGTACTAAGTAATTTTACAAACAGACGTAATTCTAAATGTCAAGGAAGTCGGGATCGTGCATGCGAAGACCGCCATAGGCGTAAAAAGTTTTTGATCTACTCTTCAAAAATAAAGGACAAATAAGAATTACATTTTCCCATGACATCTTACAACAATATATTTATAAAACTAGAACTACTGAATATAACTTCATATATTATAACTAAATTCCTTTCTCATTATTACTTAATTTTTTTCTCTCGCTTATTCTCACCACATGTTACTTTCTAAATCTAAATAAAAGTATTTAAACAGAAAAAATAGGCATGATGGCACATGACTGTAATCCCAGCACTCAGGAGCCTGAAGCAGGAAGAAAGTTGCAAGTTGAAGGCCAGCCTGGGCTACAAAGTGAGCTCAAGGCCAGCCTGAACTGCGCAGCAAGACCCTGTCTTCAAAAGAACAACAGCAACAAAAATTACGGAAAAACATTTTTAGTGTGAGTAAAGTGTTTATTTTTCCTTTCCTTTAAAAACAGAGGTGTCTAATGCCTTTCTCTGAGTGAACTTGTTATAATTAACTTTGAATTCTCCCTCATAAAAGACATGTCTTCCTTCTCATCCTGAGTGTGCATGTTCATCGAAGGGTACTTCCAGACATTTCCCTTTCAGAACTGAACAGGAAGTATTAATCAAACAAAAAAAAAAGGGGAATTATGACATTCCACCATAAAGGTTTAGCTCAAGTGGCCAAATTTTAGCTGATCACAGGGGACAGGTGACAATCCATCAAATAACTCATCATAACACACATTAAAATGTCTGGGTTAATCAGGACAGGAGCCAAAAAACATATCTTTTGCTAACACTCAGTGAAGACTACCAAAGGAATTCCCCTGAAACTCTTCTCAGTAAACACACAAGACCAAAGATGAACGACACAGAGAGGAATTCTCAAACGGGAATGGGGTTGAGAGATGAGGGGAAGGGAGGAGGGACTGGGTAGAAAAGGGATGAAAATAAGAGTTAAAATGCTTTATGTACTTGCACCAACTGCATACAAGAAACATAAACATTATGTACTATATACATACACTAGTAACAGAAGACTTCTGCTTTAACAGTGCCCCTAAACAGGACAGCAATACATGCTTTTGCGGAAAAGTTAGATGGCTTCTATGCTGTATACAAGTGTAAATTATACAAAACATGAAAGAAACCTCAACGATCAACAGAAAAGAATATAAGCACATTTATTTTAAAAGGAAAGTTTGTGAGGGTTCAGTCAAGTCTTCAAGCATAATAAATAACATCCACGGTAGGACCCAAACCACTGATATCATCACATGCTCGTTTCTTTCGTAACTTTATGCTTCGGTAATTAACCTCACCTAAAAATCAATGAGTGTTACACACACTGGGGGACAGAAAACTGTGGGGGCCACAGGCTGAAAAAGAAACATGTTTCCTCTTTATTTAGGGTTCCTGTGGCTTAAATTCCTTATATTAAAAAATAAAATTTAATATAAGTTCCTTATATTATAACTAAAAATATTTTTAATAAAAATATTTTTAAAATGCATAGTCCCTGCATTCAAGTCACTTACCGTAGGTTGATCACACAGAATCACTGATACTCAACCCTTTATGATTCACAAATCAACAGTTTCAACCTAATAGTTTTTATAGCAAATTGTGCCATTGAATAAGTTAATCCTTCAAATTACCATAGATATTTTACAAAGTCCCATTAATTCTAGAAATTCACTATGATCCATTTAGTGATTTCTTAGAGAATTGCCTAATAAGCATTTCTGCGTTTACGTGTGTGTGTGTGTGTGTGTGTGCTGCTGTCATTGCTTGGTAATCTTCATTAATAATTAGTCACTCTTGTATACTTGGCTCAATGACTTTTCAATAACAGTTGATAACTGATTGATAGACAATCTCTTCAACGTTACTTAAGACATGTATACACTCCACACACACAACACACATAGTGACCTGTCCCCTTTTGTAATCTTTTTTTTTTTTTTTTCCGGTACCGGGGATCGAACTCAGGACCTTGAGCTTGCCAGGCAAGCACTTACGCCACTGAGCTATACCCCCAGCCCCCCCTTTTTTAATCTTAAGACTATCTTTTTTTTCTTCCTGACATAGCTGTGTTCTGTTTCTCATAGCTTGTTTTCCTAAAAAAATTTTAGACTGCCTCAGAATAGGATCAGAGCCTACGTTTCTATATCTGAACCACAGCCTCTATCTCAGTGCCTTTGAATACAGTAGACATAACAAAATTACCAGCTGAATAATAAATTACAAAAGGAGACATGTAATGGGAAGGTACAATAATATCCAAACACAAAGGCCGCGGAAAAATAGACATCGCACTTTTGCCAATCATGCTACTGTTTCTTACATGCTGTGACAGTGGCAATTATATCATGTTCTAAGGTTATTCCTCACGATGATGCTAAAAAAAGAAAACAAGGATCACAGTGTACGAGTTCTCAGGCATGTCTGGCACATCAGAGAGCTTCGTGGATTGGATAGTAAGCTCATTTAATTTTGTCAGTATAAGTAAGTTTCCAGCTTTGCCTAAGGAAAGGAAAATATTTGTTAAGAAAATGAATAAGAAGGTTTATATTGTGATGGAACAAGAAAAAGCTTAGTGAGTTTTTATAAAGATCATGGGCAGTTGAAAATAACCAACCATGGTAAGATATTCTTTAAATGGGGCTTTTTCTCAAAATAAACAAATAGCTGAAAATACACCAATTTTGAATAACTGCCTTAAAATTTGAATACTGGATCTATCTAAGCAAAATCAAAAACATTTCCCCAAATAATTAGCTTGTAGTACACATATGAATAGCTCCATAGTGCAAGAAACGTCAAATGGCCCCAGAAACAATGCCATGCTTTCCTGTGTGGTGCAAGCATATTTCTTCTTTCGACACAGTTTACATAATACAGGAAATGGCTTCATCTGGTTCCTGGTTTTTTTGATCAAGTCAAAAGCCTGTAAGAAAAAAGCGTTTAATTCATATTTTACTTTTTTTATACTTTTGTTTTCCACAAATTATATTTTCCTCAATTGAAAATGGGAACTGGATGACTTAGAGAAAAATGCCTTCCAAGAAATATTTTACTAAAACGTAAGCTCATGATCTTTTTTGTGTGTTCTGCAGGTGGCCATTAAAGAAAAAAATATTTGTGATTCGGGAAAAGTTGATTCCATGGCTTAGGATAAAATGTTCATTTCGAGAAATTAACTCAGAGACCCTGAGGTAGAAACTCTTACATGTTGTGTTTGCTGAAGAAGGTGGCCGCTGGGACTGCTCAGATGGAGGAGTACGTGGTAAGAGGCGAGGTCAGAGGGGAGCCGGGAGCAGGCTGCGTGGGCCTGGGGGCATGGGGGGGGCTTTGAATTTCGCTCCGAGGGAATTAAGAAGCCATTGGCAAGTTTTGAGCTGATTTATGTTTTTAATCAGTCACCTTGGCTCGCTGCAATGTGGAGCACAGACTGTCGCACAGCAAAGAGGAAGCCAGGGGGTCGTTCCAGGGGCCGGCAATCTGGACAGTGGTAGCAGAGGTATTGAGAAGCAGATGAATTTTGAGTGCACTTGGAGAAAATGAGCCGATGCGCTTTAATGATTAGTTATAGATATGAGAGAATGGGAAGAAGCAAAGACTAGAGGAGGAGCAGGTTTGGG
Organism: Dinomys branickii; assembly: GCA_004027595.1. Taxonomy (NCBI): domain Eukaryota; kingdom Metazoa; phylum Chordata; class Mammalia; order Rodentia; family Dinomyidae; genus Dinomys; species Dinomys branickii. Next base: position 6,811 of record PVLD010029537.1, read on the forward strand.
GAGAGGAAAAGCAACGGCTCAGTCTTTAGCTGCGGATGGTGAGTACCAGCTGAGCCTGGATATGGGGCTGTCGGCTGGAAGTTCGGTCTCCAAGGCTGGCAGTGAAAGGAGAGGTCTGGGGCAAAGACATAAATGTGGGAGAAACGAGTTGCAGGGCTGCTATAGGAAGCTGTCACACTGAGAGAGAGCACCTGCCCTGGAGGGTGAACATGGACAGGGATGAGAAGACCCCAAAAGTTAAGCCTTTGTCCTCCGGTACCTGTGGGAGGAAAGTGGGCAGGAAAGCAGCACAGGAGGGTCTGCGAGGGGCCAGCCACGCCCGAGAGGCAGGACCGCGTAATTCGCAAACCAGGAAACTAGAGCTCTGCTTTAAAAGCGACAAAATCATTACCTGCATCAAATTATAAAAGTAAGTTGAACAAAATCCTGCCTGAGAATTGACCAATGTATTTGGCAATACGGTGGTCACTGGTGGCCTTAATAAGAGGATCTTTTTGGTTATGTGAGATGACCATGTAAAAGAAACAGAAAGTGTAGATAATAATGTTTTTCTCTAAAGAGAGAATAGAAGTAATGCAATAACTGGAATGGTAAGTCAGATCGAGAGAAGTTTGCTTTTAAAGACAAAAATAGTATACTATGATTATATATCGATGGGAATAAATGGGCAAGAAAATCTAGCGATGTTGCGGAGAAAGGGGAGAATTGTTGGGGTGCCCCTACAGGTGGGTGAGAGAGAATGAGATCCAGGGCTCCTGGGAAGGAATTATCTTAGATTGCAATGGGGACGCCAGGTCAGAGTAACAGGAATGAACACAGAATGAGAGTGGGACAACGCGGGAGGCTCAGTAGATTTGGGGACGTGACAGGTCTCATACTTTTCTAGCTTCTCAGTGAGATAACAGACATAATTACTTGATATACACAGACATAAAAGCAACAAGATGTGTAGAGAAAGAGAAGAAGGTATGAATCATTTCCAGGTAAGGTGCAGAAGCAGAGCATTTGGAGAGTTTGATGTGACTGCATTGTGAGCCGACCACAAGCTAGGAGATGTTCAAGAGTCAGGATGAAGCACGCTCATGCAGGGTGGGCTCTGACTAGCTGGTAAGTGTCTGAAGCATGAGAATCGGTCAGGAGGGTCACTGATCAAGAAATAATATACATGTTAATTTGCTTAGAAAGTTTTGTATTATTCCTTTTCTTTCTCATAAAATTCTTTTTGATTTATGTCTGTACTCTGAGTAACCACTTCAAAAATAATAATATATACACATTTGTATTAATATTATTATTCCCTTCTTTTGTTATGTAATTTTGTTCTATTTTATCTTTGAAAAGAAATAAACTACTCTTTATGAAGACAAGACCATTTGGGATCTATCTAGGTTAACATACTTCCAAATATAAAGATTTCTATAACCCAGTCGCACTTATTTCCTGTGACTCTTCTGCTATGATCCATCACACACAGTTAGGTGTCGTTTCCTAGGTATCTCGAGTCTCTTTCTTCCTTGTCCTTTCCATCAGAGCAGCCACCTCAGTTACTTGTCTTCTCTCACTATTCGTCCCACTTACTTTACTGATGACTCCCTAAAGTAGGCTAAACAACAACTGACCATTTCACACAGCAGCCCTCCTCTCCACACATTGCTAAATAGTGCCAGGAGAACACGCTGCACTTCTTCAGGGATAAATGAATGAACTCTGGAACTTCACCATCCATGATCACGTTCCTCCAGACAGAAATGGGTTAAGAGAAAAGTGGATATACATAGCATGCATACTTCACAGCTTATGCCTCAGTTCATGTTCTCTTTCACTACAACACCATCAACGTGATAAATTAATTAAAATTGTGACTTGTGGAGCTTTCCAGAATGCTCTGAGAGGTGGAGGTGGTGGCTGCCTGACTTGTGCAATATTGTGCACTCTTTCCTGCTTGCCCTACTCCAGCCCGCCTGCTCACTGCCTGTAGAAAACGGTGAAAGAAACCACTTACTGCGATGTTTTGGGGGTCAAACCCAATGCCTCCTAAGAAGAACTGAAAAAGGCTTGTAGGAAACTGGCTTTAAAGTACCACTTGATAAGAATCCAAATGAAGGAGAACCATTTAAACTGCTTTCTCAAGCTTGTGAACTTCTCTCCGACGTCAAGAGAAGGGAATTATGTCATGCAGGAGAACAGGCAGTTACGGAGGGAGGAGCGGATGGCAGGCCGGGCTTCCCACGGGTATCTTTGCTGTGTTTTTTGGAGGAGGAGGAGGAATGCAGAGAGAAAGGCGAGATAAAAATGTGGGGCATCAGCTCTCGGTTACCTTAGCAGATTTATATAACAGTGCCACAAGGACAGTGGCTCTGCAAGAATGTGATTTGTGACAAACATGAAGGTGAGGTGGTAAGAAAGGAAGTACGGAGTGCTGTCCCGACTGCCAGGGAACTGGAACGCAGGTAAGAGTTCATCAGATAGGATCTGGAAAGGTTCAACAAATCCAGTCTGCCTGTATGGACTGCCAGGGCCATGGGGAATGCACCAGGCCTAAAGACAAGCAAAAGCTGCAACAGATGGAAGACGGAAGAAGATTATAAAAGTTCACATCGGCAAAGGCATGAAAGATGGCCAGAAGATAATACTACAGCAGGCCTGGGCCCAGGAGATGTTATCATTGTGTTAAATCTGAAGGACCGTGCTGTTTCTACTCAACAAGAAGATCTTTTCAAGTGTATGGATATACGGCTGGTTGAAGAACTGTGTGGCTTCCAAAAGCCAGTATTCACTCCTGACAACTGAACCATAGCTGCTGCCTCTCATCCAGGTCAAACTGTCAAGCATGGAGACATCAAGTTGTGCTAAATGAAGCCACGCCAATTTATTATAAACCATATGAAAAGCATAGTCTAATCGTTACTGAATTTAATGAACTTTCCTGAAAATGGCTTTCTCTCTCCTATAAACTCTCTTTGCTGGAAAAACTCCTATCCAAGTGGAAGGAAGTAGAAGAGACTGATGAGATGGATCAGGTAGAACTGGTGGGCTTTGACTCAAATCAGGAAAGACAGTGTCATTACGATAGAGAGGCCTATGAGAATGATGAACATCACCCCAGAGGTGGTGTTGAGTGTCAGACCTCTTAATGGGGTCGGTGAATCATGTATGGTATTCACTGCTGGTGTTTAGTGTGCAGTAGTGAATGTGTGAAGGAGTATAATCATCATATGCTCATTATCTCCTATTGATTTTGTTTCAATATTCAATTATATTAGCATTTTAAAAGTTAAATGAATAAATGCAAACAAAAAATTAAGACAGACATTTTCCACTTAATTTAATATTAACTTTTATTATCTTGTTATGACTGTTTTAGTAGGAGAAGAAGAAATGGGAACAAAAAGAGGACAGAGAAAGATGTACAAAAAGAAAATAGGTAAAAAGAAGAAAAAGAAAGAGAATGGTAAAAAAATGAAATAGACATGGGGAGGATGAGTAAAAGGCAATGGGGAGAAAGCAATACAGTAAGCATTAGCATTAGTGACAAAAACTGATAAAAAGCAACAGGCAGAGAGATCACAGCAAATGGATATTACTTTTAAGACAATAATTAAATGGGTAACAAAGCACTGATGTAGTTTGGAAAATCGAGGAAAAAGGTGGACTATTCTGGATTTTTTATAGTTACTCTTACCCCTCTAAAAGTTTATGAACATGAAATATCCCCATATGAACTGTAATAACAGGACACATTTAAGCACTTAGCTGTGTGAAAAACACTATGTAAAGCCCTCTACAGTTTTCTTACCTTTAGTTCCTCATGATAACTAGTAATATCTTTCTTTTTACAAAAAGGGAAAGACAGAGGGAGGTGTAAGTGTTGACCACAAACTCAGACCCACCTGTACTCTTTTCCACCATCACTGACACGCTCCCTGCCCATGCTGCTTTTGTACTCAGGATGTGCAAAGCAAAGTGGATTCTGAATTACTCGACAGGGTCTCCGCACGTCTCATCTTTCTAAGGCCAACTCCAGAGGAAACAGGGGAAACACCTCGTACTCCTTGACCCAAGGACATGAACGTGAAGCAGATGGAGCAAGACACTCATCCAAGTCTCACACTATCCTTTTCAGCTCTTTCAACACTTCGTTTGGATATATCTGTTTATTCTTTCTAAAAATGTATTTGTGCTCATGAGTTGAGAATCAAAGAACACAGACAGAAATATTTCTAGAAATATTTTGCCTCTTTAGGAGGAAGGAGAATGGGAAAAAGAGGAATTCAACCATCTTACTAATAACTGAAAGAAAAGTAAAACAAACAAACAAACAAACAAAAAAAAGGCCTTCTATGTATTTGATGCTAACTCTTTTCACAGGGTATGTACATATCACAAATAATAAATGCATGGCAATATTCTACTACATTTCCCTCCAGCAGCAATAACAACCATTGCTATTTAATCTCAACATATTATCAACTAAGCTTGAATAGAGATTCACAATCTTTCACAATGTAATGCTCCAGGTAGCTATTAACAATAGATGAGAATGATACAATACAACTCGAAGATATCAGTGGATAAAGCAACAACTACTGCTGAGACCATATCACCTTGTCTATAGATTAGTTGTGATTGTACTATTTTCTATGATGATGGGTGTCTGTTTGTCAATAGGTTTTTGTACTTTTATGTTTCTAAAATAAAAAAAAACAAAAATAAAAAATAAAAGAAACTAGATGAGAATGAGCGCGGGAGTTGGAATCAATTTGTAACCCCTGACATAGACATGTGTCATCATTAGGTGCTAAACAAAGACATGTCCCACGACATAAAAATATTAACTGACACAGGCAAAATTATTGCCTAACCCGAATATTTCATGTACCATGAAACATGAACCCAAATATTTGATACCTTAGTCACTGTGCTCTTTTGTCAATAATTACTTCCCCAACACATTCGTTAAGAGTTCATGCTATGTTAATTAAAGTTTTAGGAACTAATTAAGAAATGTTATGTTTAACCTGGGAAATTCTAATGCTTTTATAATTCACAATAATTTTAAGTCCAGGCCAGAAAATAGAACATGATTTGACAGAGTCTGGGCTAAAAGCCACGGAAGGTATCCACTGTTTAGTAGTGTTATACAATTTACAAACTTCTGTTCTTTCAAATACTGAGAGAATGAAGTTTTTAAGTAAACATTCCACTCAGAAACAACTAAACTACCCCTCACATATTGCAAAATGGTTGTGACCCTAGACAGGAAGAAAATATCCACAAACTGCCTGCCCAAAGTGCCCAGATACTAGATAGTCTCACTATAAAACCAAAAGCTTTTAAATTCCTTAGAATGCTTCACTGAACAAAAAATCTTGTGATTGTATAAGTGAGACATGTTTGAGTTTGAAATAGTCAAACAAAGTTTGATGATCTTACTTTATGTCCGACTCTGCAAAGTGAGACATTGGATGCAAATGTCACACAGATAAGAGGTCTTATGTCCATTCACGTATCAAACAATTCTCACTTAAGATAAATGTAATCAAGTCTTCATTAATATATGTTTCATTAGTTTTTGTAAAGTCTGTCCTTCATTCTTCATTTACAACTGTGTACCTTAAAACACTTACGATATTGGAAATCATACTTAGAACATTAAATTTAAAAAAAGAGAGACACAAATAGATTTATTTTTTTATTAGTGTCAGTAACCTTTTAAAGGGATTATTAAACAGATCTCTTCCCTTATTGACATCCTCAGAGTAAGCCCTAGGATGAGGGTTTCACTGGAACCAACAGTACCAGTAACTTAGTTTTGCTGGAAGGGATGTACTTACATTATTAAAACTCCTTGCCAGTTCTTGCATTGAAATTAAAACACTAAAATGATAACTCAAAATATTTATCTTTTAAAATGGATACAATTCTGGATCACTTGTGGGTCCTTTTAAATTTTAGGATTATTTTCTCTAGTTATGTGGAGAATGCAGTTGGTATTTTGACTGAGAGTTCATTAACTCTGCATATAAATTTTGGAGGTATAGCCATCTAAGCTATATTGGTTCTGCCTAACCAAGAACAGGGGATTTCTTTCCATTTTCTGATGTCCTTGTCTACTTCGTTTTTCACAATACTGTAGAGGCAAAGCAGTCCTGGGTAACAAAAGCAAAGTAGGAGGTATCATAGTCCTATATTTCAAGTTACATTACAAAGCTACCATGGTAAAAACAGCATGATACTGGCACAAAAACAGACAGGTGGGTTAGTGCAACATAATAAAGGATACTGACATAACTCAGGCACATTCAGCTGTTTGATGTTTGACAAATAAGCCAAAAACATATGTCAGAGGAAAGAACTTCTTTAATAAATGGTTCTGGGAAAACTTGCTAGGCACATGCAGAATACTGGGTCTAAACCCATATCTCTCACTAGGTACTAAACTAAAATCAAAACGGTCAAGGATCTAAATGTGAAGATAGAAACATTTAATTGGCTGAAGATAAAATAGGTAAAACTATTAGCCATAGGTGTAGGTAAGGACTTTCTGAACAAAATTCCAATGGCACAAGAATTAGTACCAAGAATCAACAAATGGGATCATGTCAAACTGAAAAGCTTCTGAATCATAAAGGAAGCAACCAACACAGCAGAGAGGCAACTTACAGAATGATAAGCATTTTCTACCAGCTATTCCTCACATAGAGAACTAGCACATAGAATATATAAAGAACTCAAACAAATTAGACCACCTAAAATAAAAGCATAAAAAATGAACAAATGAAATGAATAGACACTTCTCAGACAAAGAAGTATAAATGGTCAAAAATTAGGAAAAACATATCCAATATCTCTGGCCATTAGAAAAATGCAAATTAAACCAGCACTAAAAATCCATCTTACTTCAGAAAGAGGGGCTATCATCAAAAAATCAAATGAAAACAAATTTTATTGAGGCTACATGAAAAAACGAACCCTTGTATATTGCTGGTAGGAATGTACACTAGAACAAACAATATGGAAGTCAGTGTGGACAGTTGTCCAAAAATGAAACTAATATTCTATTCCACCTAGGTATTCCCTTTTGGATATCTTCCCAAAAGAGTTAAAGACATATTACAAAGATAAATGCAAACCATGTTTATAACAGCATAATTTGTATCAGCTAAATCTTGGAAGCAGCATATATACATCCGTTGATAGATGAATAGATAAAGGGAATGTGGTATTTATACACAAGGAAGTACTGTTCTGCCATAAAGAAGGATAAACTTGAGTCATTTGTAGAAAGATGGATGCACTTTGAGATCATAGGGCTGGGGATATAGCTCAGTGGAATAAGCACCCGCCTAGCAAGCGCAAGGTCCTGAGTTCGATCCCGATCCCCAGTTCCGAGAAAGAAAAAAAAAAAACAGTAGACACTTTGAGATCATAATGTTTTCCAAATTTTTATTTGTACTTTTAGAAGGCATAACATTTGCATTCCTCGGGGTTGGTACACATACACAACACAGATTAATTCCTTTCTTCACCTTTTTCCTCCTCCTTTCTCCCCCTTCCCGCCATATCTTGATCGCTTCTCAATCTGAGAAAGATCTACCACCATACCCTTTATTATCCAGCTTTTATTTTCTCCTAAATAAATCAAACATGCAGCTTAAATAGTGCATAGTTTATCTTATGTGAGAATCCCGAAACATAAATAAAGGGTAGATAATAGGAAGTAGTGATATAGATATTTCTTAAGTGGGAAAAGGATCAAGAAAGGAGGAAAGGGAAGAAGGAAAAGAGTAGGAAAAAGGAATTGAGACATGCAGTGTACACGCACCAACTCCCCACCAAGAACATGACTCTTAGGCAGGGTAAACATGTATTAATAGAAACTAAAATCTGGGAAAAACATGGATACAAAAAAATTTCAAGACTTACAGTTTTCACAAAGGTTAGACAGCATTAAAATGCAGAGGAGATTTTTTTCTCTTCACACAATAATGATTATATGCCACTCAAATTAAGGTTAATATCCTAGGGGGCAGGAATTCTTTTTGTCAACTGGTGGTCTGTGGGTTGAGACGTCAATGAAAAGTTTCACTTAAAAAAGCTATGAAAACATCAGCCACTGATCCAGAAGTTCTCAACAGCTCAGAGACGCAAGGTCATTTATAATTATCTCCATCCTTCTTTCCTCTCTCCAGAGTATAATCACTTCGAGAAACAAAATCCTGGTTTCTTTTAGTGAAATCCAGAAACTTGCCACTTACAGAGCAACAGTTACATTTCCTTATCCCTGACTTAAATATGCCTAACTGTCTACACCCAGGCATATTCTGCATGACAGTCTCTACCCCTTAGTGGGACAATTTTCAGAATCTACATATTTTTAAAATATCAGTTCACCCTTAGAACCTACAATGAACTAGTCATATGGAAAACAGGTGTTAGCACTTGGGTTGAGGAGATAGATAAGTGTAGTGGAAAAATAACAGGGTCCATTTTGAAAATTGGAATCACTACTCCATTTTTTACTAGTCAGGAAAAAGTAGGAAAGTTATTCACTGCATATTTCTTGGCCATTGTGTAAAGTAGAAAAATGGTTCCTACCTCAGAAAGTAACATGACTATGGGCACATGTGTGACAGACCCGCAAAACTTTAATAGTCTTGGCTAAAAAAAAAAAAAAAGATGAGAGGAAATATTTCAAATGTTTAACATCTTATTGGGGCTGCACAAGAAATTTGCAAATCACTTTTCTCTGTCCAAAGACTTTAGCCAACAGGTGACTAGATGCTCTTGGCCAGAGTAAATTGAAAAAAAAGTGGTGGAGATGAGACAATGTCTAGGAATAATGGTTACTGAAAAAATAAAGAAAATAAATCTAGACTCTACCTTTCAGAATTGCAGAGGTGAGAAAAATATGGTTTTGGAATAGGGTGTCTGTTAGATACCTTTAGGATGGAAGAGTTTGAACAATGATTTGCATAACTCAAGGTCAAATATAAATGGGAGGATCACATAATTTCTCACCTAAATCAGACAGACTTGAGAGTGAAAGCAGATAATAATAACTGTGCTGGAATAGTAGAGATAAACTAGCACTTTCTCAGGTCAACCAGGAAGTCTGGATCTTAAAAATGAGAGGAGATGTTGATGATAAACATAGGGGAAGAAGGAAAAATGAGACAAGACCCCTAAGCATAGATGAATGGGAGCTAAGGCATAGTTGGTGAGGAGAAGACAGTACTTAAAAGGTTAACCCTTACCAAAGTACCTGTTACACAGGTGTAGTGAACTGCCCCCTTGTTCCCAAAAAGCATATATGGTGCCCTGATTATCCTGGTATAAGATGAGGGAAATGGGGTTGTCCACCAGCAGAAGAAATTGTGACATTGACTTTTGAAAAAAATCTTAGAATTCTATGAAGGGGTATAAGTTTGAAAACATAATTCAGTATTTTTTTTTCTTTTTATTGGGAACATATTTATTATAAAATTTTGAACAACACTGAAGGAAGGATCTTGTTTAGTTTTTTTCTCTCCCTTGAATATCTCCAGAGAACACATATAATATCTGGGCACATTCTGTGAGGTCTAAGGACCTAGTCACCATATGCTTTTACACATAGGCTTCACAACTGTAACTAAATGAGGAAGCACTCTGTCCCTAGGGTCTGTCTTGACCCAGAAACAAGTAGCTTGAGGTAACAGGAAGCCACCCCTCAGTAAGTGGCCCTCATATCTCCTGGCTCCTCCACCTTGTCTTTTGTGTATCTTTGCTCTTAGAGACTTTTATTTGTAAGCTGCATCTGTCACTAAAATATGAAATCATTAGAAGCTCATCAGTGAAAATGGGCTTCCTACTCCAGGGACAAAGGCCCACCGGCGCCGGAATCTGAGCAGCGGGGAGTTTCCCGCTCGATCCAGCTATGCCACTCGGGCTTTACTCCAGGAACTAAGGCTCACCGGCGCCAGAATCCCATCAGCGGGTCATTTCGTCCCGAACCCGACTGTGCGACTCGGACCTCACTAAATGGACAAAGGCCCACTGGCGCCGGGATCTGATCAGTGGGGCGTATACCCCGGTCCGGCTGTGCGACTCGGACCTTATTCCAGTGACAGAGGCCCACTCACGTCAACATCTAAGCGGTGCTGCATTTCATGGTCTGTGTGCCAGCTGGGTGACTCAGACCTTGCTCCAGCAACCGAGGCTAACCTGCAAGGCCACATGAACGCCGACACTATTCTGCTCTGAACCAGAGACAAAGGCAGACATGCGCAGACACCTGGGTGGCACCGCACTTCCTGCCTGCACCCAGGCTGTGCCACCGGGACCTTTAACCAGAGACAAAGACGGACACGCGAAGACAACTGGGCAGTAGGCATTTCACCGCCTGCCTCCTGGCTCTGCGACTAGGACCTTTCTCCAGCAACCTGCAACACCACATGAGCAGCGCAACCCCTCTCCTCTGGTAAGCTCCACACCTTAGAGTTAGGAAGGAAATCCAACTGGGAGGGCCTGTCCCTGCTGGGGGTTGAGACCTGCAGAGTGGAATCAGCTTCAGGTTATGGGGTCCTCGGGGTTGGGAGGAGAGCCCTGCCACCCCCTGACTAGCTACCTGAGGAACCCGAAACAGAAGCCGCTACCTAACCACCATAGGCTTCAAGGCTGAGATCTATATTCTTCCCGTCCACACACTGGACACTGGGGTAACGAAGCCCAGCACTCTCCCACTATAGCAGCTGTGGTCTGAGACAAGCACCCCAGCATTTGCCTGGGGTCCCTGGGCCCAGTGGGCCACAGTCTGCTACCACCCTGGGTTTAGTTTAACATCCAGGTAAACTAGGGTCCATAGAGTCCTTAGTGAGCTCCCTGGGTAGTCAGTAGCTCAGCACCAGTCATGTGACATTCTAAATGACAAAACGAAGGGGCAAAATGCAGCCTCAAAACACAACTCCACCCAGAACAAGTACAGAACACAATGACATAAGAGAACTAGGAAACCACATACCTGAAAGTTCTGCAATGATCACATCTGAAGTAAAGAAACAAGTCCATCAAGCCACAGAAGAGATTAAATCTGAAATAATCTCTCAGGCAAAAAATGAAATGAAAAAAATACTGGAAGAAATAC
>PVLD010029538.1:0-17938 GCA_004027595.1 Dinomys branickii
GGGAAGCAAGGCTGGAGGATCTGGGCTCCCACGGAGCTCACGAAGGCTTCCTCTTGACAAAATAGTTCTTTTAAAAAATGTAATATTTGTAAAAGTAATAATATAAAAGAAATTTAAAAGCAAAGAAGAAACAGGTGAGCCTTAATCCCACCATGCAACTGACCACTGTGAACAGAGATTCCTCTATTTTCCATTTCTGTTATTGTATGTATCGTACTGAATAATGAGAACATGCATAGAGAGTACTTTCATCATTTTCCCTTCTCTACTAATTCCCCTTTCCCCTTTTCCTTTCTCTTTTTTGTTACTATCTCTTCTACTTGCATGTCAAAGTATTTAGATTCCACATTTGAAAGAAGTCATTGGTCTTTGTGGATTCTGACTTGACACAATGATCTCCAGTTGCATTAAATTATTTCTTCCTGTATTATGCCTCAGTAATACTACACTGTGCACGTACACCACCTTTTATTTATCCATGAATTACTTGATTAGTACCAAGGCTGTTTCTATGGCTTAGCTATTGTGAATTGCTCTGCAGTAAACATAGGTGTACAGGTATCTCTTGAGTACACTGGATCTATAGTATCTCTATTTTATGGTATAAATTTTAGTTTTTTTAGGAGCTACTATATATATTTCCATAGTGGCAGTACTAAATGACATTCTTACCAAGTGCATACAAGCGTTTATTATTTTGGCATTCTTGATGATAAGCATTATGACATGGGCTAGATTGAATCCTAATGTAATTATTAGTTTTAGTTCTCTGATGGGTAAGCACATTGAACTTTTTTATGTGCTCATTTATATTTTATGCTTTTTTGGAGAAGTATGTGTTCATTTCACTTGCCCGCTTACCAATCAGTCTTGTTTTCTTGCTTTCTTCCTTTCTTTGAGACTGGGTCTTGCTATATAGTTCAGGCTAGTTTTGAAATCAATATGTAGCTCAGACTGGCCTTGCAGTCACAGTGCTCCTCCTGCCTCAACCTCCTGAGTGATGGTGTTACAAGCATGCTCCAGCAACCCAGGCCTATATCCTTTTTTCGTATTAAGGTTTTGGAGTTTTTATATATTTGAATATTAACGCCCTGTCAGAAGAGTAACTGGACAAGGTTTCTCCCAGGATTCCATGGGCAGTTACTCTTCACTCTGTTTCCTTTGTTGCGCAGAAGCTTTTTAAATTGATGCCGTGTTATTTGACAGTTGTAGCTACTATTCCCTGAGCTGTTAGAGTCCTATTCAGGAAGTATGTTTGATGTTGGTTGAACTTGATTCAGCACAGCTATTGTGATTGTATCATGTTGTGTCACATACAAATCCTCAGTAGTGCTATTAGAGAGATATGGGATCCTAAACAAGGTCGTTATGTCGTTCTACACCTGAACTGTGGCATTTTGGGGGTTTGTGGGCTGAAATTCAGCCTGGCTGGGCAGCCTCCTATTCCTGCCCACACCTCTGGACCCAGAGTGATGGCTCTCTCAGGACACGGGAATGTCCATGTCTCTTCCAGTATCACACACCACTCTTCCGAAGCCAAAAATACTAAGCATGTGACACTGTCATGCTCAACCAAGACAGAATACAGAGTTTGATTTTTTTGAAATAAGATTTCTAGTAGATCCCAAATATAAATCTATCTGCATTAGACTGACCTGTATTGGTGGAAGGAGAGAAAACAGAGACATTCAGAGGAAATTTCTCATTTCTGAGAGTTTTTCAAAGGTGAGATCAGAGCCTATTGGGTGTTTGTTGATCGATAAGTACATGATCCTTCCTGTCCCTTCCCTGGAGGGTCTGGCTCCCAGGTTGGTGTAATTACAGTCTGCCAGCAGGTGGAGCGTAGACTCCAAGGCCAGGCCCTGCTGAAAGGGCTAAGGCTGCAGTGTCTCCACAGGAGCTGAGGCCTGAGCCCTTGGGGGATGGTGGGCTGGAACACACTCAGCCTGCTCTGTCCATATGGAAGGGGAGAGAGTTCCAAGTCTGGCTGAGACAAATGACAGAGATGAATCCACACAGAGCAGAAACTCTGTGGGGAGCTGAGGAAGGTGGTTTAGATCAGAGGAACTGGAAGGGAAAGGAGCTGGTGGCCAGAGGCCCTCTGGGAGAGACAGGGGCTGGTGTGGAAGGCCCAGGTAGCGAGGGAGGAGGTGGACTGAACTTGGTCCTGACCCAGGGCAAGGCAGCAGGTGGGACCTGGGAGCCTGAGGGCCATTTCAGCATCCTAAGCGGCAGACAGCTCTGAAAAGGGGAGAAACTTGCCCCACTGGGTGGAGAGGCCCTGGAACCAGGAAACTGAGTTCCCTTGGCCTTCTGCGTCCCTGGAGTTACCCCCTTTCATCTGCTTTATTCTCTGCAAATTGTTGGGCACCTGATGAAGGTTGTGGGCCTGGAGATGGTGAGAAATACTTCAAAGCCTGAGACTTTTACCTGGAGGGTTGAACGTAGAGGATGTGGCAAGATATGTATGAGGACAGCTCCTAATCCTACAGAGTCCCCACTGCACAGGGAGCAAGTCCACACTGCAGAGCTCAGCATTTAAGAAAGTGTGCTTCAAAATCAATGAGGAGTTGTATTGAATGGAATAAGGAAAGGGAGGGCTGGGAAGAAAGAGGAAGCAAAGCCTAGAGTGGTCAGCAGAGGGCGTTGTGGAGCAGGGCAGTCTTACACTGAAAGGGTTCAGTGAATATAGGACCTCAGCTGCAGTCACTGCTGAGACCCATTGACTATCACAGTACTATCCTCATGGCCCATGCTAATGAGATTCTTCCTTTTGCTTCAGAAAAGATGTTCAGGAAGCCGATCTTATGCCTGCTAGTATAAGTGCCCCATGTGCTCTTTATACAGGGCAGGAAGTGGGAGACCTTCATGAAGACTACTGGGGGTCTTCCATTATATTTTTCATAGGAGAAAATGCTTTGGATTGCACTGTTACACAGTAGCGTAATCCCAGAGTCCCCTTGATGACAGAAAAGGAATGCAATGAATTGATTTTCTCCTGGTGGTGCTCTTCAAACCTCCCCAGTGTGGGTGACCTCTGACGGGGCTGTGAGCCAAGATCAGGGCAGGTTGGGCCTGGCTGCCTCCTTCTGACCAGGATACCCTAGCCTGGCTCAAAGTTTACTTGCTAGTTTTAGCTTACCTGAATCTTTCTGAGCAATCCTTAAAGATGATAGCACATTTGGTTAATTGATATTTCCCCACCTTTCCCTCCTGTCCAACCAGGGAGTGGATAAAACCTGCCATGCTGGGGAACCCAGGTTCCCAAACTCTGGACTCAGGTTGTGGGCACTGGGCCACTATCATCCCCCTCACCAAGTTCCTTTTTCCGTGGATTATGTCTTTAGAGACAGTGGACACCCAACCTTGAAATTGGTCTTTTTTCTCCTTGGGTCTCTACACAAATCCCAGTGACATCAGAATAGACACGGAGGACTGATTTGCATCTTAGTGCATCTCGCACTGTCAGCTCCACCTCCTGCACTTTGGTTGCTGAAGGCTAGATGGGGCCGTCCTCCCCCAGCCTGCCACCAGGCAAGCGTCACCTGGGTTCCCCTGGGGCACGTCCTCACGCAGTCAGAGGGGCTGCACAGCCTTAGTCAGCTTGGCCTTTCTCTTCAGCACATGAGGAATAAGCAAGAGAGTCCACATTAGCGTAGAGCACAGACGCTGGGCCTTCTGGGACTGGATATCGTGATGGCCAAGATGGCAGGCAGGAAAAGAGCAAGGCCCCAGGGAAAGGGGAGACCCTGCCCAAGGAGAGCAACAGGAGCAGGAAGGTGTGCCTCATCTGCAACAGTATGGTGCCATTTGTAAATCTTATGCACTTCTGGAGTGCCGTGTGTGATAATACTGATAGAAACTCTAATCAGGAATGAAAATAAGGTATTTTATTTCCATAGATTTCCCACATAGATCTATGCCTTGTAAACCAATATGGAGGATAGGGAGGGGGACAATTTGGAAAGGTTTTTTACACTCCCAATTTCCCTGTGCTTTATGGTCATGTTCAGTGTAGATCCCTAAAACCCGGCAGTTGGAAAGCACTCGGAGTATTTGGTTGCTGATTGATGGAAACCGGTGTGCTTTTCTGTCCTTCTGTAGAGAGGAACACTTTTTATGTTAAAAGGCTGGTATAGCCTATGTGAGCCAGGGAGTCTTAGCTTTGAGGCCAGTAGTGACCACCATGGAGAGGTTGAGAGGGGCTAAGAGTGCTCAATGACCAATGGCCCTTGAGCATATAGAAGGACACTGAAGGGGGTGGGACTCTGCCCAAGTGAGAAGTGGGGCCCTGGGTTCTGATCCCACCAGCTTTGACCTCCATGGGGCTTGCATGGAACCACATGTAGTTCTGGATGTCCTAGGTGGGAGGATTTGAGGAAGGAACAACCTGAAATCATTGTTGCCTAGAGACTGTAGAAATTGGTAAACTGTGACTGCTCTGAGGAGAGATAAAGAAGAATGTGCGGCTTGGTGGCTATAAGCCAAGTTTAGCCTTGGTCTTTGTGGAGAAAGGGGAAGGAAACAGATTTCAAGTGAGAATGAAGAATGACTCAGGACACCCCTTACCCAACATTGTCCCTAACCCTGAGGGAGAGAAATGTCCTGTTCAGGAAGACCCTTCCCCTACCCAGCATGATGGGTCTGAGTGGGGACCTCAGTGGGACCTGATAGGTCTCCAGGACCCGTGAAATTACCCCCCATCTGTCTGCCAGGTGCCACACAAGTAGGTCACATGTCCACAAAGAACCCCAAGGTAAGAGCTCCACGATGAGGAGGCTGTGGAGAAGCTAAAGTAGGTCTGAACGAGCTGGTTAACAACTCTGATTGGGGATTTGGAAAGGTATTGAGTGGAGCAGGAAGGGAGGTGGCAGGAATTAGCAGAATTGAGTCACTGGCCTGCTTAAGCCGGAGTTGGTCTCTGTGAGGGAAAGTAAGTGAACAAACAAGAAACCAGCCTTCTCAGTGAGGAGAGACCTTTATTTAGTTGCTGGCATCTGCTCTAGAGCAGTTCTGGACTCAGCTCCAGGAAGAATGGCTGCTCACAGGGGGCTTAGTTTGCTCCCTGCACTCTGTGATGTTTCAGGGTTTTCTCTATCCATCCTATAAAATGAGAGACTTTCATGTAGACACATGGAGTTATCTCATTCTTTGGCCGATAGGAGACAATGCCCTGGGCCACATTATTACACACGAGGGGGCCTCCAGAGTCGCCCTGCAAAGAGAGAGTGAGGCTGTGAGGCAGTGCACCTCCTTTACTTGTCTCCTCTGATATCTCAGTCCCCTCTTGAAGTAGTACTGGCATAGTATGCTTGTGAGAGTTGAGATGGAAGGCCAGGCCCTGGGTCCCTTAGCTGCCAGGCTCTGACTGTGGACACTGTTGCTGCTCTACCTCACTCTTGGGTCCAACCTTTGTCTTTGCCTCCAGGTTCTGAGACCTTAACCCTGTAGAGCTGGTTGGGACCACTGGTTTCAGGCTGCTGTTTAAGGACAGGGAGGCAGATGAGTGGGCCAGACAGAGAGCAGAGTGGAAGAGTGATTGACTAATAAGGTGAATGGGCTCTGAGGAGTGAATGGGTTATAATTATTGGTTTGGATATTTTTCTAATGCCTGTCATGTGAGATCAGGCATTGTGTCAAAAACTCATGCTTGCAGAGGGGCACTGTCCTCCAGGGGCCCCTTAGTAAAGTGGTAGAAGCCTTAGTTACCTCCCAGCTTGTGCAGCTCCCTTTTCTCTTTGCAGAGAGATTTATAACGGCCTACTAGGTGCAGGAGCCCCAACTACTTGTGTCTCCTGGTCCTCGATCTGTCCCAAGCACCCTTTCCTCAAAGCCAGGAGTGACAGATGCCCAATGTTACCTGTAGGGGAGCTTTTTCAACCCTTGGGTCTCCAACACACATCTCAGTAGCACTGTCATAACTCCCTGGAAAGCGGGTCTCACACTCCTCATCCTTCTGCACTGTCATCTCCACCTCCTGCAGTGTGTTTGGGGAGCTCCCATTTGGGACCAAATGTCCCCATCCAGCCACCTGGCAGGTGGTACCTGGATTCACTTGGGTCTTGCTCTTGGGCAGCCTGAGAAGCTGCACCGCTTTAGTCAGGGTGGCCTTTTTCTCTAGCTGGTGGGAAAGAAGGAAGAGAGTCCAGATCAGCCTATGCCTTCTGGGCCTGGACACTGTGATGGAATAGGTGGCAAAAAGGGAAAGTGCAGGGTCCCAGTGGAAGGGGCAACCCTGCCTAAGGAGAGCAAGTGCAGCAGGAGCTGTGCCTCACCTGCAGCAGCATGATGTCACTGGTGTCTTTTTCAGGATCGTAGTCCGGGTGTGGGATGGCTCTTTTCACACGTATGAGCTGCTGAGTCTTCTCCTCTTTCTCGATGTCGTGGGCCCCCAGTAAGACAAGTATTTCTTGACGTTGTGGTCTGCACAGTAAGGAGAGTGGGGTGAGGGATGTGGAGACACAGAGGACACGTCCACAGTGGTACAGGGTGTGGCTGCAGATGACAGGAGGGCCAACTGGCTGAGTGACCCTGCGCTCTGCTTGTCAGTAACAGAGGCTGAAATCTTGGACCTTGGGCACCAGAAGTTCTCAGGGGTCAGTTACCTCCAGGAAAACACATGAGGTTGCTTTACTTTGCACTATTATGCCAAAGCGTGGTCCTGGGTTTAAATATATCAGGATTGATTGTCCTGGTCTTTCGTATGTCAGCCGTCCCCTTGGTGCAAACTTGCCTGTCTCCCTCTGGGACATGGCTGGCCCTTTCTCCCCCTCAAAGAGCCTCCTGCTTATGTGTCTCCAGGGGCTAAGGCAGCTCGTTGGGGGAAGGGTGTCTGACAAGTATTTCCCGAGGCTATGGGCTGGTTTTTGTTTCTAACCTCTCTGCACAGTGAGCAGCTGTCAGCACAAATTTCTTATGTATCAGGAAGCCACCACATGCTGTTACAGAATCATCGTCCATGCTCTCAAGGTAGGCCATGTAGGGGCGGGAGTGGGGTTTGGCTTCATGTCCTCCAGTGATCTTGTCTGAAAGAAAAGATTGATTGTGCAGACTGTCTGATCCTCTGTCCTAGGCCTGACGTGCAGTGGGCTCCTCAGAACTGTGCGCTGGCTGCGTGCGAGAGCAGCTCCAGGGAGTCTGTGGGTGCAGGTTGGTGGGGCAGCGCTGATGGGATTCTGGAAAGCACAGAAGTTAGAGTGTGCCCCTGTGGCTCTGACTGGAAAACACGGGAGCCACTAAAGGTTTCGGGAGGAAAGTAGTGTTGGAGAAGGGGACTAGCGCCGAGGAAAGGCAAAAAGAGTGTTCTGAGGACGGTGGTTCCATGGATTCTGGCATCACTGACCTCTGGGAATCTCTGCTAAGCATCTCGTGAGAGCAACATTTCTCCTCCTAGACGGGGAAGAGAGACGTATTCTGCCCTCTCCAGGAGAAGTTGATATTTTCTCCTTGTTACTTCTCACCATTTGGATGCACTTTGAGGAAAGACCCACTTTGCAGATGGCAAAGGTGGGACCTAGAGAGGGGACAGTACCCACTGGCTCTTCCTGAGAACAGTCTCTGGTAGCTCATCCAGTGCCCTGCTGGGGCTCTCTGGTGGGACCGGAGATGAGGTTCACAGCAATGATGTAGACAGATGGATCCGGGACATGTACCAGGACAAGGGACCCATGTCCTCTGTGGCTTCTGGGGGATGGAGATGGTCACTTACCTGCCCTTGTCCTTGGCAGCAGGAAGCAGGCCAACAGGAGCAGGAGCAGCTGCATCTTCTCAAGAAGGCTTCCCAGGTCCGAGCTTCTGAATCTTTGACCTTGCTGTCTTTAAGCCCCAGCACAGAAACGGGGAGGAGTCTGCTCAGTGATCTTGTTTCCCACTGATTTTGTGAACCTTCATCATGGAAGCCTTTCTAAGAAAACACCTTCTATGTGATTGTGTGAGAATCTCACATTCACCACAGCTAATGATTAAAAGCAAACCACTTGCTCTAGCACACAGGATGAACCCAACAGTGTAAGGTGGGGACTGTAGGATGTGGTATTGTCCAGTACAAGCTCAGAAACCTGGGTTCCCAGTCACAGAATCATCAACACCAAGCTTTTAAGTTCACCAAGATAGTTTCTGCAGCACATAAGCATGAGGCCCCTCTCTTGTGCTAAGAGCAAGCATGTTAGAGAGGGAGAGATGATCATCTCATGAAGGAGGCAGAATCCCAGTAACCCAATTTCAGAATGGCCATGGTGGGTGATGTACTAAGTAGTAACAAAGCTTGGCCACCATGTACTAAACTCAGCTTGTGATCCTTACATCACCATCACCTCTTTCCAAGGAAACCTGAAACATTTCTTATTTAATAATGAATATTCATTGTGATGATACCTGCTTCTCTTCTGAATATTTTTAAACAGAATTTCTGCATTTGACTTTTTTCCCAGCAGTTTTATTTCTTTAACATCTTAACAAAGGATTTTCCAAAGTTTAAAAAACTTCTGAAAAATGTACAGTTTCATATTATTTAGAGAACATATGTGCACAGCTTCCAGTATCATGGAAACACTGCTGGGTCTGAAATGCAGGACTGTGAAGTAAGCATAGGCCGACCGCTGTGTCCTCACTTGCAGTGCTCATCATGCCAGGCATGGAGTGTTAGGTGCCTGAAACCAATTTAGACCAGTTGATTGGCCTAAATTAGTAAATTGCTGTGGGACCCAGGAGTTCACTACAATAACTGACATAGGTTACCGTACTCCTTTAGGTAAGCTGCTGTGGATCCCAGTAGGACCACCTGCACTAAGGATGGAGGTGTTTGGTGTGTATAGCTGAGCACTGATCCCTTGTCTTTCACGCTCTTCTGTGCTGTGCTTCCTGGGCTGTACCACTTGAGTTGTTTTGCTCCATCAAGCCCTCTGCCCTAGTATTTCTGCCTCAGAGCCAGCCAGGGACTGACTCCTCTGAAACCATGTTGCGTGATGGACAACTGTGTCTCTAAGTAGCTGGATTCTGGTCATTTAAGCATCATCTGTACGTGTCTAAATTTTACCTTATAAGCCTATTCTATAAGAACTATTGTTTTTGAATATAAAATTCCATTGCAAGTGTCTTCCTTGTCAATAGAGGAACCATCAATGTTTTTCGAATCTCTGCTTGTTTTTAACTTTTCCAAAAGTACATAACTTTAAAATAAAAATTATCTTTCTGATTGTAAGACATGATATATACCCATGAGGGAAATTCAGAGTAGAAAGGAAATACAGCATTTCTCTAACTCCCACAGAGAAAAGAAATTATTAGTACATGTTTGTACTACATAATGACTACATTTATGGGAGGAATTGGTACCAGCTCATCTTAACTTTTTTAGACCTCTTCCTGTGTCCTCTCTTTCCCCTCCCTCCATCTCTTCATGCTCTTCCTGTGTGACAAAGATCAATGTCTCTGTTTCCTACTATCTTTTATTTTGCTGTGTAATTTATTTATATTTAGGTTTCCTATATAAGAGAAAATATGTGATATTTAAGCTTTTGTGAATAATTTATTTCACGTAACATTGTGGTCTCAAAGAGCATCCATTTTCCCACAAATGACTCACGTTAATGTTTCTTTATGGAAGAGCAGTACTCCATTGTGTTCAAACACCACCTTTTCTTCATCCATGGGTTGATCGACCCATAGATCTCTTCCTAGATGCAGCTGCTATGAATTGTGCCACTGTAGACGTGTGTATGTATGTATCACTGTAATACTATGTCTTTCTCTTTTTTTAGGAAGATACCTAGAAATGAAAGAGCTGGGTTGAATGGAATTTCTACTTTCAGTTTTTTGTGGAATTGCTGTACTGATTCCACAGTCTCACGCACAGGCCTGAATCTCATATATTCGAAACATTTTATACTTAGCACAGTGCTGTCTACACACGCAAACTCCTTTATATCTACCCATTCTTACTTAAGCCTATAATTTAAGCATTCTAACCAGATCAGAAAACTAATAAATCAGTATCATCATAGTACCTATTTCCTCATTGTATTAAACCATTAATATGCAATTAATCTGTAAGGTTTTAGTTTTAAAACAGCAATGTAATCAAAGAGAAAACAATGAAAATCACCTCATTTTTGTCATTCATTGTTAATTAGCTTTAATGACTTAAAGTATGATCTAATACATTTTTCATGTAACATGTGCATTTTTATATTTAAAAAGGGATTATGCAAAACAAGACCATAAACCGTGTTTTAAAATGTAGGTGAAATGAGCATAATATTTGTGTAGCTATTTTAAAGTCTGCACTTCAGTAGGATTTCACACACTCAGAACATGAATCTGAATTTAAGACATTTTTCAGCACCTCAGAACATCGTGTGAATGCTAAATAATCACTCCCCATTTTCCCTTCACAGCACTGCACTGTGAATCTTTTCACCTTGTGAATTTGCATATTTCTTATATTGCATGATTGGATGATATTTTTGAAACCATTCTTCCAACCTTTGTCTCTGATCTGGCAAGATTAAACTGTTCACATATAAAGTGATTACTGAGAATGAAAGACTTACTTCTGATATTGTTCTGCTTGTTTTTTATGTCATGTATTTTTCGTTACTCAAGTCTCTCAATACTGCCTTAGAATTTCTTGTAGGCTGGCACCTTTTAAAACAACTGGACCTTTGTTGTTTTTGTTGTTGTTTTTAATTTGTTGTTTTTAATTTGGTGGTACTAGGGATTGAATCCAGGGTCTTAGGACTGAGCTCCAGCCCCATTTCCCATTTACTTTTTATTTTGAGACAAGATTTCTTTAAATTGCTGGGGCTAGACCATATGTTCCTCCTGCTGAAGACTACCAGAGTCCTGGGATTACACGCATGTACTACCACTCCTGGAGCATCATTCATTTTTGAAGGACAACTTTTCAAGATATAGAATCCTTGGTTGACAGTGCTTTCTTTCTATACCATAAGGGCATCATCCCATTGCCTTTGGATCTTATGGCTTCTCATGCAAGGTCAACTGGTTATCTTATTGAGAGCCATATTTTTTTGAACCTTCAGGACTTGGGCTTTTCTTTGTTGGTAGGTTTTAATCACATTTTGAATTTCAATAATTGATATTGGATTATTCAGGATTTTTATTTCTTCTAGATTCAATTTTGGTTAGTCATACTTATCTAGGAATGTGTCCATTTCTTTTGTATTTTGCATCCTTTGGTAGTAAAGATTATCAAAATATGTATTGATGATCTTCACTTCTATAGGATATGTAGTGATTTCACCCTTTTCATTCCTTACTGAATGAATTTGAGTTTTTTCTTTACTTTTTTTGATAAGTGTGGCTAGGAGTTTATCAATTTTATTTATTCTTTCAAAGAACAAACTCTTTGATTCCTTAATTCTTTGTAATGTTTTCTTCGTCTCAATTGCATTAACTTCTGCCCAGATTTTATAGTTTTCTCCCTTCTTTGGGCTTTGGGTTTGACTTGTTCTTTTTGTCTAAAAGTTTTAGGTGCAGTATTAGGCTGTTTATTAGTTCCAGTTCTCTTTTCCTCAGGTGTGAGTTTACTGCTATAAACTTCTCTCTGAGGACTGCTTTCAGTGCATCCCACAAATTCTCATAAGTTGTATTTACATTTTCATTTGTTTGTAGACGCTGTTTAATTTGTTTTCTAATTTCATCTGTGATCCATTGGTTATTCAGGAAGCTGTTATTGAATATCCATTTGTTTACTGGGTTCTTGTGGTTCCTTTTGTTATTAATTTATAATTTCATTGCACTATGATCAGATAGTAGGCATGGGATAATTTCAACACCTTTGCATTTAGTTAAGCATGTTCAGTGGGCTAGTATGTGGTCTGTTTTGGAGAATGTCCCATGTATAGCTGAGGAGAATGTGTGTTCTGTTTTTTTGGAGGTGGGCCCCTCTGTAAAGCTCTACTAAGTCCATTTGTTCAAAACGTTTTTCAGTTGTGTGATTTCTTTGCTGATTTTTTGTCCAGTTGACATATGTGTCTGTGTCAGTGGTGTGTTAAGGTCTCCCATTACAATAATGTTATTAGTTTTTTGCTTTTTCATGTCTATATGGTTTGACTCATATAGTTGAGTGCAGCCATATTGGGTGCATACATATTTATGGTTGCTATCTCTTCCTTTTGAAGTTTTCCCCTGACAAGGATGTAGTGACCTTCTTTATCTCTCTTGTTTGTTCTTGGTTTGAAGCTTGCATTGTCTGCAATCAGATTAGCTACCCCTGGTTTTTTTCTAGGTTTCTGTCAAATGCAGAATTGTTTTTGAACCTTTGACTTTTAGTCTATGAATTTCCTTTTGAGTTAATTGTGTTTCTTTTATGCAGCATATTGTTGGATTTTGTTTCTTGAGCACTTTGCCAGTCTGTTTCTTTTGATTGGTCAATTGAGGCTGTTTACATTAATGATTATAACTGTTATGTGCCGGCTTGTCTTTGCCATGTTATTTACTTGTTGGTTTGCTACTTTTATTCTCTGTTGCATGTTTTCTCTGCTGTGTGGTTTTTTTCTTGAAATTGTGGTCATTTTTATCTCTGTCTAAAGTATCTTTTAGTACTCTTTGTAGAGTTGGTTTGGCATCCATGAAGTTCTTTAGTTGTTCTTTGCTGTGGAAGTATTTTATTTCTCCATGAAATTTAAAGGATAATTTTGCAGGATGCAAAAGTCTGGGTTAGAAGTTGTTTTGTTTTAGGACCTGGAACTTTTCACTGCAAGGTCTTGTTGATTTGTGGTTTATGTTGAGAAATCTGCCATGATTATGGTAGGCTTTCATTTATAGGTGATGTGTTTCATTTCTCTAGTAGCTTTTAATATTGTGTCCTTTTGCTGGTTTTCTGGGATTGTGATTATTATATGTCTGGGTGTAGTTTTACTTTGGTTTTGGCTTGTTGGAGTTAAATATGCCACACTTACCTGCACGGCAGATTCTTTTTCCATATTTGGGAAATTTGCTCCTATTACTTCTGCAAATAGTCTTCTTATGTCATTTGTGTTGATTTCTCCTCTTTCATTGATGCCTATCAATGTTACATTGTTTCTCTTTGCATACTCTTGCAGCTATTGAATTGTTCTTTCTTGGTTTCTTCTAATTTTTAAGAGATCTTTCCTTTCATGGTCATTAGCTACAATGCTGCCTGCAAGATGTGAAAGTCTGTCTTTGCCTTCATTCATTTGGTTTTGCCAGATTTTAATGGATGTTTTGCTTTCCTGGTTATATGTATGAATCTGTTTCATGTATTCTTGTTCTTTCCTATATGATTCATTTAATGGGCTTCCGTGATTTTTCTTTTCTTTTTATTTTATTTATTTCAAAAATAAAAGGAGGAAAACATATTAACAAACAGGCATCCATTTACAAATAGCTTCAGAATAATATGCACAATCAGAGTTTCAAATAAAGTTCTAGGAAATTAACAATAGTTGTTGTATTACACATTGTTATCTTTAAAGTGTTTTCTCAGGAAAACAAATAGAGACATGCAATATTGATCGAACAAGTAACCATTAACTATTCCTTTCAGTAAAGCAATGAAAGACAGGGGTACAACTGTTAGCTATCCTGTATATAGATACATACCTAATTCACCCTTCTTTCCCTGCTCCTTTCCCACACTGCAGTTGTTCCTTACTTTTAAGCATTTAACTTTCATTTCACAATGTCTATCATACCTCCTAGTTTTTATTCACTCTTTCAGGTTCTTACACTAGTGAGACAATATGTTGCTTACACATGGAGGTCTGACTTGTTTCACTTGTACCAGTATGGTCAGTAGTTGTGAGCATTAACCTGTAAAAGCCTTGAGTCTGTCTTTCTTTATAGCTGAGTAATATTCCATTATATAAAAGTACCATAATTTTTTTTTATCTAATCCTCTGTGGATGGACATTTGGGTTGCTTCCACAATTTACCAATTATAGATTATGGCACTATGAACATGGGTGCACATATATTACTGTGATTTGATGTCAGATCTTCTGGGAAAATATCCATGAGGGGAATAGCTGGGTTGAATGGGACTTCCATACCTAGTTTGCTGAGCAATCTCCAAACTGATTTCCACAGTGGTTTCACCAGTCTACATTCCCACCAGCAGTGGAGAAGAGTTCTTATTTCTGTACAAACTTGTCAGCATTTGTTATTGGTTGATTTCTTAATGGTAGCCATTTTTCCTATGGTGAGATAAAATCTTAATGTTGTTTTAATTTGCAATTCTCAAATGAATAATGATGTACATTTTCTCATTTGTTTAGCTGCCATTTCTATATCTTGTCTGAGAAGTGTGTGTTCATTTCAGATGCCCATTTTTGGATTGGGTCTTTGAATTTGTGGGCGCTGATGTTTTTTAGTTCTTTGTATGGTCTAGATAGAAGACTTTTGCCCAAAGGACAGTCAGCTAAAGTTTTTTCCCAATTTGTGGGTTTTATTTTTACTGTGTTGGCAATTTCTTTAGATGTGCAGAACCTTTTCAGTCGGATCAGATTCCAGTTGTTGATTCTTTGAAGTACTTCCTGTGTGGTTTTCTTTTTGCTCATGAACTCTCCACCTACCCCTATGTCTTCAAGATTTTTCCTACTTTCTGTTCCAATAGATTTAGTGTTTCTGTTTTAATATTGAGATCTGTGGTCCATTTTGACTTGAGTTTGGTGCATGGTGACAGATTTTAGTCTATTTTCAGTCTTTGGCAGTTGGCAAAGTAATTTTTTCAGCACCATTTATTAAAGAGGCTATCTTTCTTCTAGGGAGTTTGTTTGGCCCCTTTATCAAAGATTAGGTGGCTGAGTGTGTTTGTGGTTGTGTCTTGTGTCTTCCAGTCTGTTGCATTGATCTTCTGGTCTGGTTTTTAGCCAGTACCAGGTTGATTTTATTACAGTAGCTTTGTAGTATACTTTCAGGTCAGAGATTGTAATTCCACGTTACTTGATCTTGTTTCCCAGGATTGCTTTTGCTATTGTGGGTCTCTTCTGGTTCCAGATGAATTTAAAGAATATTTTCACTAGATCTGTGAGGTATACTATTGGTAGTTGAATGGGAATTACACTGAACCTGTACAACACTTTCAGTAGTATGGCCATTTTCACAAAGATGGTTTCTCCTATCCATGAGCAGGGAATGTTTTTCCATTAATTAAAATCCTTTTTGATCTCTTTTTCCAGAGTACTGTAGTTTGTATTGAATAGATCTTTCACTTCTTTTGTTAGAATGATTCCTAAATATTTCATTTTTGGGATGTTTTTGTGAAAGGTATGGATTCCTTAATTTTTTCTCTCAGTCTGCTTGTTGTTTGTGTGTAGGAATGCTATTGATTTTTCTGTGCTGATTTTGTATCCAGCTACAGTGGTGAATGTGTCAGTTAATGCGAGGGTCTTCTTGTGAAGTTTTCGGGGTTTTCCATATAAAGTATCATGTCATCTGCAAATACTGATGGTTTTACTTCTTCCTTTCCTATCTTTATTTCTTTCATTTCTCACTCTTGTCTAATTGCTCTGGCTAATGCTTCCACAACTATGTTGAGCAGGAATAGTAACAGTTTACATCGTTGTCTTGTTCCTGATTCTACAGTAAAAGCTTTCAGTTTTTGTACATTTAGTATGATGTTGGCTGTTGGTTTGTCATAGACGGCTTTGATCAGGTTGAGGTAAAGATCATCTATTCCTATTTTCTGTAGAGTTTTTATCATGAATACATATTTGATTTTGTCACAAGCTTTTTCTTCATCTATTCAGATGATCATGTGGTTTTTGTCTTTGGCTCTGTTGATATGGTGTATAACATTAATTGATTTGTGAATATTGAACCATCCCTGCCTTCCTGCAATGAATCCGACTTGGTCATCATGTATGATTTTCTTGATGATTTGCTGCATTCTATTTGCTAGTATTTTATTGAGTATCTTTGCATCTATATTCATCATGGAGATTGGTCTGTAGTTCTCTTTTTTCTTTGGCTCTTTGTCTCGTTTTGATATCAGTGTAATTCTTCTCTCCTGAAATGAGTTAGGGACAGTTGCTTCCTTTTCAATTTCATTGAAGAGTTTCAGGAGTGGTTAGTATTAAATCTTGTGTGAGTTTCTTGCAAAATTCTGCTGTGAATCCATCAGGGCCTGGGCTTTTCTTTGTCGGTATGTTTTTAATGATATATTCAATCTCGTTAATTGATATTGGGTTGTGCCAGATTTTTATAACTTCTTGACTCAGCCTTGGTAATTTGTACATATCTAGGAATCTGTGTATTTCTTCTGAGTTTTCTGTCTTGTGTGAGTAAAGATTTTCAAAGTAGGCATTAATGATCTCTGAATTTCTGTAGACTGTGTATTAATTTCATCCTTTTCATTCCTTATTGCATAAATTTGAGTTCTTTCCTTTCTTGTTTTCATAACATTTGTTGGGGCTTTATCAATTTTATTCATTCTTTCAAAGAACCAACACTTTGATTCATTTATTTTTGTAGGGTTTACTTCATTTCAATTGCCTTAATTTCTGCCCTGATGTTCATAATCTCCTCCCTTCTTTGGGCTTTGGGCTTGACTTTTTCTTCTTTTTCTAAAACTTTCAGGTGAAGCGTTAGGCTATTTATTTGTTTTCTTTCTGTTTTCCTTATGTGTGTATTCATGGCTATAAATTTCCCTCTGAGGACTGCTTTCATTGCTTCCCACAAATTCTATTAAGTTTTTTCTGCATTCTCATTTGTTTGTAGGTATTTTTAAATTTCTTCTTTAATTTCTTCTGTGAACCATTGGTTGTTCAGGGGGTTGTTGTTTAATTTCCAAGTGTTTATATGGAAATTTTGGGATTCCTTTTGTTATCAATTTCTGCACTTTGTTCATATAGTATGTATGGGATAATTTGAGTTCTTTTGCACTTAGGTAGGTATGGCATATGGGGTAGATTGTGGTCTATTTAAAAGTCCCATGCGCAGCTGAAAGAAATGTGAATTCTGATGTTATGGGGTGGAACACTGTATATACATCTACTAAGTTTATTTGTTTGCAGCTTTGGTTCAGATCTGTTATTTCTTTGCTGATTTTTTGTCAAGTTGACCTGTATCTTTGTGTCAAAGGGACGCTTAGGTCCCCTATTACAGTAGAGTGTTTACTTATATGGGTTTTCATGTCTGTTCAGATTTGTCTTGTGTGGTTTGGTGCTCTGATATTTGGTGCATACTTTTATGATTGTTATCTCATCCTCTTGCAGTCTTCCCCTAAAAAGTATTTAGTGAACTTCTTTATCTCCTTTCATTGTTCTCAGTTTGAAGTTTCCACTTTGTGCAAACATAATAGCTACTCCTGCTATTTTCTGGGTTGCCATTGCATGGAGGATTTTTTTCCAACCTTTGACTTTCAGTCTTTGGATTTTGTTTTTAGTAAAATGTGTTTCCTGTGTACAGCATGTCATTGGATTTTGTTTCTTAATCTACTCTGCCAGTCTGTTTCTTTTGATTGGTGAATTGAGGCCATTTAAATTTATGGTTATAACAGATATATTTTGGCTTATCATTGTCATGTGACTTATGTCTTGTTGGTTTCTTTTTCTACCTGTTTAATTGCTTGCTTTTCTTGAGGGCTCCTTTCTATTGTTGTTCTTGAAATTGTGGTCACTTTCTTCTCTGTCTAGTACGTCTTTTAGTACTTTTTGTAATAGTGGTTTGACACTCGTGAAGGTCTTCTGTTGCTCTTTGTCATGGAAATATTTTATTTCTTCATTAAACTTGAAGGATAGTTTGGCAGGATATATCAATGTTGGTTGGAAGCTGTTTGTCTTGGACCTGTAATGCACACCCCTGTGAGAACAGTTCACAGGCCTTCTGAGTGAGAATCTCCTGTCTGCACCAGGCACATGGAGTATGGATGCTCAACCCATGATTTTTCTATGGTCATCTTTTTTTAAATGTATGTCCCTTTTAGATATGCTGAGCAATTCTTTCATTATCA
>PVLD010029539.1:0-17931 GCA_004027595.1 Dinomys branickii
GGCTTGGAAGACGGAGGATGGAGGTCAGAAACCAGGGAATGTGCGAGATGTCTACCACGTTTCCCCGAAAACAGCAGGAAGATACTCAGCCTTGGAACCTGGGCCTGCCAGCCTCTCTGTGCCTCAGTGGCCGTCATTGTGCCTTTGCTAGGTGGCTCCTCTGTAAGGCAGGTATGGCAAGGTGGGCTCACTGGAGCTGCCAGTGAGTTAGTTCTAGTTCTCAAGGCTGATTATTTTCCGAGGAAGCCTTATTTGGGGGAAGGAGGGTGGGAAGGTGGGAAAGGCAAGGAAACGGACTTTGCCTAGAGCCTCCGGAGAGGACATGGTCCTCCTCACACTTGGATTTCGCCTGGCGAGATAAAGGTTGGGCTTGTGACCAAAAGAACTCTAAGATAATAGATTTGTGCTGTTTTAAGCTACAAAGTTTTTTGCTGATTTTTAGAGGAGAAACTAGCGTAAAACTAACACACTGAGCTAAACTCAGCTGGCGCACACATTGCTGAGGCAGGTAACACAGTTAATTGTACCTTTCGCGGAAGGAAACTGGGATTTAGAAAGAGATCAAGGTAACCTGTCTAAGGTCACAGAGCTATGGTAGTTGTACTCTGCAGCTGGGATTTGGCCGCCTGATACCAGTGTCACACAGGACTGATGATCACCTCCCTGGTCGCTGCCTTTGGCGCGGGAACACGACACTAGTGATCTCTCCATGTCAAGTGTGTGCCACAGCGGCTCCCGCCCTGCTCCCAGTGAGATCTCCCTCCAGTTACTGTTGCCTGGAACTTTTCCTCCTCTCTCCCTCTGTTCAGACAACCTCTGAATCATTACACCTTCTGTACAACTTTGACCTTGCACAGCTGCTGCAGCCATGCTGAAGCAGGCACAAGCGCCTGAATGACAGTGTGATCCCACCGCCTTCCTCCCACCAGTTCCAATCCCATGAGGTCTGCTGCAAAGCCTTCCATGGGTCCTCTGCAACATCAGGTAAGTGGAGGTTCCTTTCGGAATCTGCTATCTCATCTTCTCTTTCTTCTCCTACCACTACTGTGCATGTACTGAATGACCAAACCCGTCAGATGTGCTCATCAACACCAAGCTTTCCTCTCACTGTCCCAAAGTACATCTTCCGCTGTACCATGACGTTCCATCTATGAGGTCTTCCCTACCCCTGAAACAGCACACGCACCACTAAGCCTTGCCGCGCCCAAGGCCACTTGGTCTCAGTCAGGCTAGAGGACATGATGTGTGTCACTGCAGCTTTCCAAACAGCCACAGCCTTGAGTTTAGACATTCAGGGTCTAATTGTAGCCCCACCGCTTTCAATAACAATCACTTCACCTCAGCGTCCTCAGTTCCCTTACCTCAAAAATGAGAGTACCCTTCACACAGGACTGGTTCAGGCAGTGAATGGATTAACACCCATACACTGGCTAAGAGCAGCGGGAACCCAGACCCTTGTTTTTTACCACAGTTCTCTGACCTAGCGGCTTTCTTCCTCGATTTCAGTCTGCCGGCTGCTCACAGATGACA
This sequence comes from Dinomys branickii, assembly GCA_004027595.1. NCBI lineage: Eukaryota > Metazoa > Chordata > Mammalia > Rodentia > Dinomyidae > Dinomys > Dinomys branickii. Next base: position 1,531 of record PVLD010029539.1, read on the forward strand.
TGGCTAATCATTACCTTCCCTTCTCCAGGAGCCCGGCCCATTCCACAGTGCCAGGCTATGGCTCTATTTCCAAGGGGCCCGAACTCCCAGCCTCCACTGCGATAGTATAGAAGGTTGCTAGTGATCAGCGTCTCTCCTTCAAGCACTTTTCCTTTCTCGCACCTAACCCGGCCCTCAGCCCCAGACTGCACATGTAAGAGGTTTTCTCCAGCAGATTCACCACGTCCCCTTTGAAACTGCGACCTGACTCTCTGGGCTGTGCACTGCCAGGCTGGCTTCTCCAGCTCCCTCTTCCTGCTACTGCGCCAATGGAAGAGGTGAACAAAAGCCCAGTGAAATACCACTGCAAGATCCTCCCTTTCTTTGAGGTCTCATTATGTAGTCTACACTGTTCTTGAGTTCACTGTGTAGCCTGGGCTGCCCTCCAACTTGCAGCGATTGTTCTGCCTCAGCCTCCTGAGTGCTGGGATTACAGGCTTGTGCCATCATGCCCAGATGCATACCCTTTTTAAACACTGTTGCTATTGGCATATGTGTTAAGTTTCCTACATAATTATAAGTTCCTTGTGGTCAAGGACTATGTAATGATAATTATCTTTGAGTACTTCTACCTATACATGTAATAAGTACTTCTATTTTTGATTAAGGTAACGAATGAATGTAGTTGAGCGCCAATCAACGAAAACATCTTTTTGCTTTCCATTCCTCTCCCAAATACTGGTACTCATACAAACAACACACATTCATCCTTACTTTTAATTAAAGTACTAATACCACTACATTTCTCTCAGGTTTCTAGTGACATTAATTATCTTAATTACCTTTGATTAATGAGTTTGTTCTTTTTATTTATTTTAAAAATAAAAGATAAATATATTAACAAGCAGACATCCGTTTACAAAACAGCATAAGAATACAAGTCATTTGAGTGCACCTAAACTTAAGAATCTTTATTTTCAATTTATTTTAAAAAGAAAAGGAAAACATTATCAGACATCTATTTACAAAATAGCACAAGAACAATATAAGCAAAACAGAGTTACAGACAAAGTAGTAGGAAATTATCAATGGTTGTTGTTTTACATACTGATATCTTCAAAGTGGTTTCTCAGGAGGACAAACAGAGACATGCAAGATTGATCAAATAATTAATCATTAACTGTTCCTTTCAGTAAAGTGATAGAAGCAGTACAACTATGTTAGCTATCCTGTATATACATACATAATTTCCCTTTCTTTCCTTTCTCTTTTCTCTCACCCCAGTTGCTCTTTACTTTTGAGCATGTTCCTTTCATTTCACACTGTCAAATCTCCTAATTTTTATTCACTCTTTCAGGTTCTTACACTAGTGAGACAATATGTTGCTTACCCATGGAGGTCTTGTTTATTTCACTTTTGAGTATGGTCTCTAGTTGTGACCACTTACCTATAAAAGCCTCGAGTTTTTCTTTATAGCTGGGTAACACTCCACTATATAAAAGTACCACAATTTTTTTGTCCAATTCTCAGTGAATGGACAGTTGGGTTGCTTCCACAATTTAGCAATTACAAATTGTACCGCTATGAACATGGGTGCACATACATTGCTGTGATACGATGTTTCCAGATCTTCTGGGAAAATACTCAGAAGGAGAATAGCTGGGCTCAATGGGACCTCTAGACCTAGTTGGCTGAGGAATTTCCAAACCGCTCTCCACAGTGGTTTCACTAGTCTGCATTCCCACCAGCAGTGGATTAGAGTTCCTATTTTTCCACAGCCTTGCCAGCATTTGTTATTGGTTGATTTCTTAATGGTAGCCATTCTTATTGAGGTGAAGTGAAATCTCAGTGTTGTTTTAATTTGCATTTCTTTAATGACTAATGATGTTGAACATTTTTTCATGTATTTATTTGCCATTTGCATTTCTTTACCTGAGAAGTGTGTATTCATCTCAGATGCCCATTTTTCGAATGGGTCTTTGAATTTCTTTTTTTTTTTTTTTTTTTTTTGGCGGTACTGGGGATCGAACTCAGGACCCTGCACTTGCTAGGCAGGCACTTATTCCACTGAGCTATATCCCCAGCCCCAAGGGGTCTTTGAATTTAAAGGTGCTGATGTTTTTTAATTCTTCATAGATTTTCGATAGAAGACCTATGTCTGGGGGACAGTTAGCTAAATTTTTTTCCCAATTTGTGGGTTTTATTTTTACTCTGCTGGTAATTTCTTTAGATGTGCAGAAACTTTTCAGTAGGATGAGATCCCAGTTGTTGATTCTTTGGAGTATTTCATGGGCAGTTTGGTTTTTGTTCATGAAATCTCTGCCTACCCCCATGTCTGCAAGATTTCTACCTACTTTCTCTTCCAATAGATTTAATGTTTCTGTTTTAATATTGAGATCTATGATCCATTTTGACTTTAGTTTGGTGCATGGTGATAGACGTGGGTCTATTTTCAGTCTTTGGCAGGTGGCAAGCCAATTTTTCCAGCACCATTTATATATTTATTTATTTTGGCAGAACTGGGGATCAAACTCAGGACCTTGCGCTTGCCAGGAAAGCACTTATTCCACTGAGCTAAATCTCCAGCACCACCAGCACCATTTATTAAAGAGGCTATTTTTCTTCCCATGAGCTTGTTTGGCCCCTTTGTCAAAGGTTAGGTGGCTGACTATGTTTGTGGCTGTGCTGCATCTCCAGTCTATTCCACTGACCCTATGGTCTATCTTTTACTTATACCAGTAACTTTGATTTTATTACAGTAACTTCATAGTATAATTTCAGGTCAGGGATTGTGATTCCACCTGACTTGTCTGTTGCCCAGGTTTGCTTTTGCTATTCTGGGTCTCTTCTGGTTCCAGATGAATTTAAGGAATGTTTTCTCTAGATCTGTGAGATATGCCAGTGGTAGTTTAATGGAAATTGCAATGAATCTGTACAACAATTTTGGTAGTATTGCCATTTTCACAATGTTGTTTCTTCCTATCCATGAGCAAGGAATATTTTTCCATTTATTGAAATCCTCATTGATCTCTTTTTTGAGAGTACTGTAGTTTTCACTGAATAGATCTTTTATTTCTTTTTATAGATTTATTCCTAAATATTTCAATTTCTTGGATGCTATTGTGAAATGTATGGTTTCCTTAATTTTTCTCTCCGTCTGTTTGTTGTTTGTGTATAGGAATGCTATTGACTTCCAGCTACACTGCTAAATGTGTCAGTTAATTCAAGGAGTCTTCTTGTGGAGATTTTGGGGTCTTCCATGCAAAGTATCATGTCATTTGCAAATAGTGATTATTTCACGTCTTCCATTCCCATCCTTACTCCTTTGATTTCTCTCTCATCTAATTGCTCTGGCTAATGCTTGCAGAACTATGTTGAATAGGAGTGGTGAAAGTGGACATCCTTGTCTTGCTCCTGATTTTAAAGTAAAGGTTTTCAGTTTTTGTCCATTTAGTATGATGTTGGCTGATGGTTTGTGATAGATGGCTTTGATCAGATTGAGGTAAAGACCATCTATTCTTATTTTTTGTAGGGTTTTTATCATGAATGTATGTTGGACTTTGTCAAAAGCTTTGTCTGTATCTATTGAGATGATCATATGGTTTTTGGCTTGGGCTCTATTGATATAGAACATTAACTGATTTGCAAATATTGAACCATCCCTGCATTCCTGGAATGAATCAGACTTGGTCATGGTATATGATTTTCTTGTTGATTTGCTGCAATCTATTTGCTAGTATTTTATTGAGTATCTTTGTATCTATATTCATTAGGGAGACTGGTCTGTAGTTCTCTTTCTTGGTTGGGTCTTTCTCTGGTTTTGGTATCAGTATAATACTTGCCTCCAGAAATCATTTAGGGAGAATTGCTTCCTCTTCAATTTCATTGAAGAGTTTGAGGAGTGTTGGCATTAAATCTTCGCTGAATGTTTTACAAAATTCTGCTTTGAATCCATCAGGGCCTGGGCTTTTCTTTGTTGCTAAGTTTTTAATGACATTTTCAATCTCATTAATTGATATTGGGTTGTTCAAAATTTTTATATCTTCTTGTTTCAGCCTTGGTAAGTCGTACATTTCTAGGAATCTGTCTGTTTTTTTCTGAGTTTTCTATCCTATCAAAGATTTTCAAAGTAGGTATAAATGATCTGAATTTCTGTAGGATCTGTAGTAATTTCATCCTTTTTCATTCTTTCTTGCATGAATGTGAGTTTTTTCTCTCTTTTTTTGATAAGGTTGGCTAGGGGATTCTCAATTTTATTTTTTCTTTCATTTTTTGTAGGGTTTTGTCTCAATTGCATTAATTTCTGCCCTGATCTTTATCATTTCCTCCCTTCTTTGGGCTTGACATGTTCTTTTTCTAAAAGTTTGAGATGCAGCATTAGGCTATTTATTTGTCCTCTTTCTGCTTTCTTTATGTGTGAGATCTATAAATTTCCCTCTGAGGGCTGCCTACAATGCACCCTACAGATTCTGGCAAGTTATATCTACATTTTCGTTTGTTTGTAGGTATTTTTTAATTTCTTCTATGACTCATTTCATTGTTCAGGACGTTGCTATTTAATATCCAAGTGTTTGTGGAGTTTTTGGAGTTCCTTTGGCCATTAAATTCCAATTTCATTGCACTGTGGTCAGATAATATGCATGGAATAATTTCAGTTCTTTTGCATTTAGGTAGGTATGTTCTATGGGCTAGAATGTGGTGTATTTTAGAGAAAGTCTCATGTGCAGCTGAAAGAAATGTGTATTCTGATGTTGTGGGTGGAACACTCTGTATACAATCTACTAAATCCCTTTGTTCACAGATTTGGTTCAGATCTGTTATTTCTTTGCTGATTTTTTGTCCAGTTGACCTATTTCTTTGTGTCAAAGGGGTGTAGAGGTCCCCTATTACAATAGTGTTATTAATTATTTGGGTTTTCATGTCTGTTAAGATTTGTCTTACATAGTTTGAGGCTCCGATATTTGGTGCATACATGTTTATGACTGTTCTCCTAACAAATATGTAATGGCCTTCTTCATCCCTTTCAGTTGTTCTCCGTTTGAGGTTTACATTATCTGTAAACATAATAGGTACCCCTGCTTTTTTCTGGGTTGCTGTTGCATGGAGGATTGTTTTTCATCCTTTGACTTTGAGTCTATGGATTTCCTGTTGAGTAAAATGCATTTCCTGTATACAGCATATCACTGGATTTTGTTTCTTAATCCACTCTGCCAGTCTGTTTCTTTTTACCGGTGAATTGAGGCCAGTTACATTTACAGTTGTAACTGTTATGTGTTGGCTTATTGTTACTTGCTATTCGTTTCTTTCTTTTTCTACCTGTTTAATTGCTTGCTCTGCTTGAGGGTTCCTTTCTATTGTTGTTCTTGAAATTGCAGTCATTGTTTTCTCTGTCTAAAATGTCTTTTAGTACTTTTTGTAAGGATGGTTTGGCACTCATGAAGTTCTTCAATTGCTCTTTGTTGTGGAAATATTTTATTTCTCTGTTAAACCTGAAGGATAGTTTGGCAGGATACATCACTCTTGGTTGGAAGCTGTTTTGTCTTAGGACCTGTAATACTTAGCTTGAAGCTCTTCTCAATTGGATGCTTTGTGCTGAGAAGTCTGCCATGATTCTGATGGGCTTTCCTTTACAGGTGATCTGTTTCATTTCTCTAGCAGCTTTAATATTCTGTTCTTTTGCTAGAGATCTGGGATCTTGATTATTATATGTCTGGGTGTAGTTTTATATGGTTATGACTTAAGAGGAGTTCTATATGCCTCATTTACCTGTATCTCAGTTTCTGTTTCCATGCGTGGTAAATTTTCTGCTATTATTTCTGCAAATATCTTTTTATGTCATTTGTGTCGCCTCCTGCTGTTTCATTGACTCCTATTAGTCTGACATTATTTCTCTTTGCCTAGTCTTGCAGCTGTTGAATTTATTTTTCCTGGATCCTTGTTGACTTTAAGAGAGCCTTCCTTTCATGATTGCTAGCTGCCATGTTGTCTTCAAGATCTGAAACTCTACAGCTTCATTCAAGCCATTTTGCAAGCTTTCAATGGAAGTTTTGATTTCCTGCAAATCTCTTTGAGTCTGTTTCATGCATTCTAATTCATTCCTATACTGTTCACGTAATGTTTCCATCCATTATCTATGTTCATCTGCATTTTTATATATTTCTTCACTAAATGTGCTGAGCATTTCTTTCGCTATTATTGTTATTTCATTTTTTGCCTGAGAGATTATTTCTGATCTGATCTCTTCTATGGCCTGAAGGAGTTGTTTCTTTACTTGCATTGCAATCATTTTAGTAATTTCAGGTGTGTGTTTACCAAGTCTCCTATGCTGAGGTCTCTTGGGCTTGTTCTGAGTGGGGTGGAGTTCTCAGATTGCGTTTTAGTCCTTCCCCTTGTCATGTTTGATAATGAAGGCAGAACGCTCAATCACCGTCTTCTCTGGCAGCTCAGCAAAGGTTGCTAATGGCCCTAGTTTTCCTGATGGTCAGGCCTGCCCCTCAGTGTCCGCTGAGATGCACTGCTTAGTCTGGGGTCTTCCAGTAGATGGTGAAGTGTACCTAGTTCTCCCAGGTCTCAGATGCAAACTGTGATGTCAGTTGATGGCACACTGTCTGATACAGCGTCCCCTTGCAGCTCAGGATATGCATATGACTCATAAGTGGGCTGCACTGGTGGCACAATCACAGATCAGTCATCCTGTGACCCTAGGCAGTTCAGTGTATAGGCAGAACCCAGACACAAATTGCAAGGTCAATGGTTTGTAAAGCATCTGATTCTTTGTCTCCAGGTAGCTCAGGGCATGCACAGGAGCCCGACGTGGGCTACACTGGTGGTCATCAGGGACCACCTATGTCTGTGACCTCCAGAAGGTCAGGGTGCAAGTACAGCCCAGATGCAAACAGTGGTGACAGCAGTTCGTGCATCCCTAACCCTAGTACCTCCAGTGGCCCAGGGCACATGCAGGGAGGGCCCAAACTCGAACTCCCGGTGTTAGCAGATCCTGGGCCTTCTGAGAGAGGATCTCTTGTCTGCACCAGGTACACCGAGGGCAAAGACTCAGACTGTTACTTTGTTCTTTTAAAAGCTTTTTAAAATATAAAAATAGTATTGACAGAATGTTTTTCAGTATGATCTTTTCTTATATTGACTTTGTGGTATTTTAAGTTTTTATTTCAATATTATAAAATTATTGTTCTTCATTTAACAATTTCAAATATATATATATTCCCCTCCCCCCATTTTTTCAGAGTCTCGCTATGTAGTTTGGGCTGGCCTTGAACTCACCATGTAGCTCAGGGTGGGCTCAAATTCATGGCAGTGCCCCTGCTTCAGCCTCCTGAGTACTAGGATTACAAGCACATGCCACCACACCCAACTTCAAATATCTTTAAAGACAACATTGTATTATTGTTGTACTTCATTTGATCACATTCTTCTCTTACAGCCTTGGCTTAGTGCTAAATTTAAGTTGCGTGACAACCTAAGCCTCACTGTATTATAATGCATGGAATGGTCAGTGACTTGCAAATATTCTACAGTCTTCTGTTTTTGTTAGCACTAGTTCAGGTCATCTCAAATAAATAGAAAAATTTTACTAATGAAGGGAGTGTTCTTTTCAATCTGCTATTTCCTAGAACATTAATACATTTAATTTTTAAAATAATTTCAACATAATTAGATTTTCTTCATGTTCTTTCAGCTATCTGCCTATATGTGTGAAACATAAAAGAACACTGTATTTCAAAGATACACATTTTAAAATGCTCATTACTTCTATAATGACTCTCTGAATTTAAATGCTTGTAAACATATTTTAAATCATGATTATATTGCCTGTGTAATCAAAAATGTAATTGCAACAAACACTGCCCTCTTCCCCCAGAAATGAACAGTCCTCATATTGGTAAATTTCAAAAATATACTTGTAGGTGTAAAGTTCTTTGCACATGAAAAGTAATAACACAAGTTAAATTCTAATATATCTGTAATCCTTAGTACCTAACAAAACTGTTCCCAATGTGTTTGTCACCAATGTAAGACTCACTTCCTGCGTAGTCTGTACCACTAATCCCTCTGTTGTATTATTTTCCAAGTGAAGCAGCCCAGATCCAAATGTGTCCTGCAGTCCTGAGAGAGAAGCCCCACGGGCCGCAGAAAGAGCTTTCTGTCGGGCTGGCAGAAGAGCCTGGGAAATGAAAATGCCCTTGACTGCTGTCGGATGACCTAGTCTCCTAGAGTAAAATTTACACCCCAACAGCAATTTAAAGTCCATCTTTTGCTGTTAAGCCCTTTTGGACTCAAACAACAGACATACATAATAAATCTCAAAGCTGACAGTTCGAGATCTGCTTACTATCTCTGGCGGCGCTTAAGAGCTCACTGCGATACTGCCCCTCAGTACATGGCACAAAAACTAAGCAAATAACATTAACTATGTGTGGGGGGGTATGGGCTGCAAAATCAAAAGCCCCACTTTCATATAAAATGGATCATGTGCCTTCTACTCCATTCTCAGTTTTTCTCTTTCACACAAAAAAGCTGTTACTATTCCGAGGTTTCTTCTGACTATGTAACAAGCCCACCTCTTGCCCACATACCAGAGAAACACTTGTCTTTCAAAAAAATTTGTATTTAACTTACATTTCCTTCTTCTAATAGCTCTCCAGTTTCCCCTCCAGTCTTTAACAAATATGGATAAATTTACAAAACTGAGATGATATTATTACAATCAATTCTTCTGTTATCTATATAATTTATATAGAATATTGTTAAATGGAGATCTTAATAGTGCCTAGATAAAAAATGAAATGAAAAAGCACTCAGGAATACTGTAGTTATAAAATATCTTTCAAAACTGCACTTGAAAAACTCATTTCTTAAAAGGAATTAAATGCCTTGTAATGTAATCATATATGAGTCATAAGAATTTTGGAAAGAGGCAATGTGTGTCTGAAATTAACACAAACGTAAGATTTTCCCTTCCTTACTCTAAGCATTTGGTTTCTATTCCCAAACAGAACAAAGACATACACAGATTTGCAGATTTCAACGAATCATACTAACATATACAACAGCACATGCCAGGCACCGGAAATAATTCTTTTTTTGTTCTGTTTTGGAGAAAACAAATCACACGTTAGCCCCATAACTGCTCTGTAGAGAGGAGGAAACTAACGCTGCGTGAAGGAGACTGACAACAGAGCAGGGAGGAAGTCCGGAGTCCAGGCTTCATCTTCTCAGCTGCTTTTGGGCCAGACAGAGCCACGTTACCCAGAAGACCCTGCAGCTCTTGCTAAACACAAGTGAGCAGGCTCCAAAAGCCAGTGACTACTAATTCTCCTTCTGCCTGTGCATGTCACCATCGTATTCTATTTCATTATGGCAATCACAAAAATTAAGAAGAAAATGAACTACCCACTTGGAAACCATGGCTTTCCCTGTCCATTCCTGTCTCTTGGGGCTCTGCTTGCCTTTCTTTTCTATAAAAATGAGTTGTTAGCCAGGTGTTGTGGTGCACACCTATAACTCCAGCACTCGAGAGGCTGAAGCAACAGGACTGCCATTAGTTCAAGGCCAGTCTGGACTACAATAGTGAGTTCAAGGCCAGCCTGCACTATATAGTAAAACACTGTCTCAAAACAAAAACAAAAACAAAAACCTGGATCGTTGCCTTAAGTTTCAATAATCTCTGAATATGCTGTCTCTAACGATGGAATCCGTTTGATGTCTGCACTACTGCAGCTAACGTCACCTAGGGAATGATGAATTCTGAACAAAATGTAATACACAAGTAAAAATCAATCAATTTCTGTGCTGCACTCATTTATAGAAATAAATATGCAGTTTTCTGGCAGTGGTTCCTCAATTTCTTTCTCGTCACAGCACATAAAGGAAATGATAATACTGGGGTCCTCACCCTGGAGTAATGGAGGGAGGAGACCCCTGGTGGGGGGACTCCACCCAAATTGGAGGTGAGTGCTCCACAGCACCAGGCTTCCATCACAGCCCACCGGGAGCCTGGGGCTGAGTGCTCGGTATAAGAGAAATGACACAACTCTGCAGCCTCCAATGTGTGAGGAGCAATGAGCTCACTTGCAAAGGCAGCTTCTAACTGCACAGTGATGCCAAAGTTGTGGCATTGTGCACAGAAGAAGCCGCCAGCAGCACAGAAGTTAACAAGGGCAGCAAATATCCTCACCATAGGGAGGCAGAATTCACACTTTTGAGTAGAGAAACCATAACTATTAATTATTCTTTGTGAGGATTACAAATGTACCTATAAGTCATAAAAGCAGTTAACTATTACATATCACAGGTCTGAGTATACTCCTCAACCTCAGACTTAAAATGAGATATGCCAGCTGGTGCGGCAGCACGTGACTGCAATCCCAGCACACCAGCACCAAGCTATCCACCCCGCCAGGCGTCTGCTTTGGTGCTGCCATTATTCAGATTCCTGGTAGTATTCTGTATTGAATTTTTGTTTATTTAAGTTAGATGGTGAATTGTTTTACAAGTTGTACCTTCACAGTGCTTATATCCATGCAATAACTTTTAAAGCTTCATTCTTATAGCACTCTAGAAGGCTGTGGCAGGAAAACTGTAAAGTTTGACCACAGCCTGGGCAACTTGGTGAGATTCTGTCTCAAGATAAATTTAAAAAACAATTTTTTAAAGGGCTGAGGTTTTGGCTCAGTGCAGAGGCCTAACACGGCAAAATACATGCAAATATACTTCATAAATAGTTAATGACAATGTAAAAACAGCTCAGTGTTTTCATTACATAAAAAACCGTGAGGAAGCATGTTAATTAACTTGACCTAGTCATTCCATAACGCACATTATTACAAAACACGTATAGGGTAAGTATATAGTTCTTATTCTCAATTAAAATAAACACACAAATTAATTTAAAACAAACACATCCTAAAAGAGAAGTAATACCATCTTCAGTTCTCTTTCCTGCACCCAAGTTTACACCAAAGTACATACACATCTTTAACCTCTGCGACACCTGCCAGGGTTCTCTGTTAATGAGGATGGACATTCATGAAAAAAAGCTCCAGGAAATTCTGTTCTGTCATATCAGAAGCCGATTACTAAACATTTGTATTATATCAATTTTCTATTACTAAGATTGATTTAATATTCATAACCTAGGAAAAGAAATGGAATTATAGAATTACCTCTATGGCTTTTGACAGACATACTGCTCAGACACAGAGGTAGGTGCGAGGCCAGTGGGGTATAATCCTACTGACTGAAACTCTGCTAGCTGAACCACAACACTCTTTTCTTTTTTATTATTTTAAAGAGAATTTTTAAAAAAGAACAATAGCAAAATGCCAATAACATAGACAAAAACAAAACAGAGCAAAAACAATGACACAGGCTTTCAGAACAAAATGACAGGGATTAACAGTGGCTATTATATTACATATTGTTATCTTCATCAAAGTTGGTCAGATTACCAGATATAAGAATCTAAGATTAAAAAAAAAAGAATGCAAGATTAATCAAACCATTAAAGAGAATAACATATAAAAACAAAAAATATAAATGATAAAGAGTTTCACCAAACGATGATAGGAATTCAACAGTAGTTGTTATGTTGCATATTGTTGTCTTCAAATTAGTTGTTCAGATTACAATACTCTTTAAGTGAATCTTGGTACCAAATCTTTCTTTGAGAAATTAAATTAGGAAGAAATAAAAAACAAGCTTTTCAAAATTATTTCAAGATAAAAGACTTCCTTAGTTGCAGTTACTAAGCAAAATGGGTTTTAACAATGCATAGTGTAGAAGTTAAATTTTTTCCAGAAAATATAGGATTCTAAGTAAAAAGGAAAATCTCTACCTTGGAGATGCCTCATCAAAACCCAGTCAAACACATAAATAATGTCTTTTATTTTTTTGTCTTACCAAAACTTTTCAAAACAAAAGCATAAGTACATGTATCTTTTTTAGTATATAAACTGCTGCAAAAATGTGCTTCCCCCCCCAATCAATTCTGACTGCAGCACATGCAGACCAACTGCTGCATGTACGTATTGCTTTGTAACTTATATAACCAGTTTATTAGTGAGAGATGCTTGGGCAGTTTCCAGTTTTTGCTAACATGTGTCTGTGCACACATGCATAAACAACACTTTGAAGACCATCTGGTATCAATACTATTTTCTTTGTAGGACAAATCCATGGGTATATAAAATTGATGGTACATGAAATTATAGGTTGGAGACTTCTGGGAAGATGACGACCAGGTAAACAGCAGAGAAAGATCCTCCCAGAGGATTGCCACCCAGACACTGGAATATAGCAACACGAGAAAGACAAGAAGGAGAGAAATGGGTCCTCTGGACCAAGGAAGGATCTGAAACGAGAATTGAAGCCCTCAAAAAGAGCAAACAAGACCTCTCCTGGAGTAAAGGCTCGGAGGGCCGCTATGGTGCAGTTGGAGGAAGAGGAGGTGGAGAAGGAGGGAGTCACCACTCTAAACACACCCTCAGCCTGCTCCCTCATTTTGGCACTTGCAGCTTCAGTTTTGGAGACCCATGCTCATGGGAGCCTCCCAACTCGGCCAGGGGAGCAGAGTTCCGAGAGCTGGTCTAGGACCAGAGCGGAGAAAGTGCAGTCCAGAAAAGAGGCAGTAGTGGTCAGGAGGTGTTGTCCATCCGTGTAAGGATGAGAAGGTACAACAGCCACTGAAACAGAATCCCTACACTGCAGCAACCTTTCTAATCAGCACCCTGAGGCAAGGCAGAGTCAAAGCCACCAGTACACAGCCCACCACACCCAGCTCTATGCCGGCCCCAAGGCTGTGGCCTCCTACCACTCCACTGTGTGAGAAACTACCAGCAGAGAGCAGTGGCAGCGACCCCAGGGACACAGCAATTCCCAAGTATCCAGCCAAAGAACAAACGGGAACTGGAGCACAACAGTAAAAGAGAGCTGCAGATGGAGGTGGACTACATAGCCCCACACCCTTCTCACTCCAACACCAAGTAGGAAGCACAAGCTGAGTTACCGGGCTTCAGCTCCCACCCTGAACTCCCTCTCTGAGCACCTTGAGTCCTGGTTGCCTGAGCACTCAACATGTGTTCCTGACAGCAACAGGCTGAGTCCACAGGCCTCAAGACTCACCCTAAACTACTAATATGAGCACCAAGAGGGACTTCATACTGCTTGCATATATGAACCTTGTATGAACCCATAGCAACAAATTACACGAAAATAAGCAATCCTGGAGTCCAAGAGACAACAACATGCTCTACACAGCAGACGTGAGAAAATCCTCCAATTCTCTCCTAGAACTAAAAACTAAACTTAGTACACAGCCTGGACTACCACACTGAGCACGGGTTGAGAAAACCTCATGGCATTTGTGCCCAGCATCATAAGTGCACCCAATGCCCAGCTGCAAGGGGTGGGGAGCAGCAACACTGGAGATCAAGAGGTGGGAGGAGGCAAAGACCTGGAACTAGGGAGCAGACCCGGTTCTCTAGCTGGGTGAGGACAGCCTCCAGAGTCATAGGTGGCTTGCAGGGAGACACTAGTGGCCTATAAGCAGACCCCGGGGGCCTTGATGGGGAGCTCAGCAGCCTGAGGGGGGAGGGGGCTCCCTCTGGGCTACATGAGAACCCTGAAGACCTGGACCAGGCCCCCAGGAGCGTCTCACTGGGGCAGAGCCTGGCGGTCCTCAGGGGGGACCCTGAGGATTCAACCAGGCCTCCAGACACACTGTATCGAGGTGGAGCCTGACAGTTCACTGGCTAACCCTACCGACTTGACCAGACTCCTGATGGCCTTGATTGAGGGCTTGTCAATGGGGGCTTAACCATAGTGAACCTGGTTCCCTGCCTATCTAACATCTTTGAGGATGGGTGCTTTTCCACCTCCTGCCATAGCAATTTGTGTACATCCATGTTTGTTACAGCATAATTTGAAGCAGCCATGTCTCTTCTCAATGTGATAGCCCAAGGGAGTAAATAAACCAAAAAGTATAGTTATTATCAGAGGGAAGAGGACTGATTGGGTGGGAGAACAACAGAGATGAGGGTGGAGAAAACTGATTAATCGAACGAGCCATCATCTGTATAACAGTAACAAATGGAAAGATAACATTATGTAATACAGCATCCAGTGTTAATTCCCTACTATCTTCTCTATAAATTGGTATTTCCTTTATTGTTTTTGTGTTAACAAATGCAAAGATAACGTTATGTAATACAGCATCCAGTGTTAATTCCCTACTATCTTCTCTATAATTTTGTACTTTCTGTGTTGTTTTTGTGTTATTCTGGTTTGTATGTCTCCATTCTTTTGTCTTTAAAATAAAATACAGAAAAAAACGAAATTATAGGTTGACTACTTTTATCAGTTACACAGCCACCAGTGGTGACAGAGTATTTCCCTGTACCTCACCAACATGGGGTATTACAGTTTTAGATCTGCCAATCCAATAGGTGAATAAGATGTTTCCATCTGGCCTTTTCTTTTAATTGGTCATTTCTGTTTTATAGCAACTTTCACAATTTCTATCATAACTACATTTTCTACTGCCTTATTCATTATTTTCTTATATGGAACCAAATATTTTAAAGTGTTTACATAGTCAAGTAAAACTTTTTTACTACAAAATAGTTCTAAAGACTGGTTGCTATTTACCTATGCTGCCTGAATTTCTTGTTTATTTTTTATTTGTTGCTTTTTTGAGTCAGGCTCTCCTCTGCAGTACAAGCTGGCTGCAAATTCACAATAATCCTCCTGCCTCAGCCTCCCAGAATGCTGGGGCCATAGGCACGAGCCACCGCACCCAGACTAATTTATATTTTTTAAGAATTTTGAGTAGTTGAGCAGAAACCAAAAAACCTGTTTAAGTTTCTTGCTGTCAATGAGTATCATGCTTTTTTAAAATGTTACTTTAATTTTTAACTTCTTTATTAAATGAGTTATTTCCATAAATAAAATTAGACTTGTAGTTCAGTTTTCACTCTTTTACTCATAAAGTTAAAAAAATACACCATTTTTCTCCCATCTGAAGAACTACTTCTGGGCTACAATGCCTATGCTGATTCATTCTGTAGTTTTAAAATTGTATTTAAGAAAAAAACTGTCAAATTTATGTAGGTGGCAAATCATTGCTATAGCAACAGGAGCTTAAATTTATGTGAGCTGAAAGGTGAAAACCTTACATTTTTAACACTTAAAAAATTAAACATTTGATTTTTTGATGGCTGAAAGCACCGATGGTATTGCTTCCGACCTTTATCCCTATTGTCATGAATTTTAGGCATCTGCTCTGTTATCACTACTGTCACTGACGTCCCCAGTGAAGCTTTCCCTCACAAGAAAGAAATATTTGGAGCCTTTTTAAATGACGTGGTTTGTTGCTATCAATCAACCCTGACAATGCACGCTGCCCCCCAGAGCTAGTACTCCTCTGCATGAGTCAGGGGACAACGACAACACAAGTATCAAGTGAGCAGTGCGCTTATGGGGCTTACGGCTTATAAAAAGCACTGCAGCACCATGCAGCTGCTTTGGACCCAGCTAGAACTGGTTTCATCCCCTCCTGAACTGTGTCTGGATACCAGGCCAAGTACATGTTTTTCTAGGGATAACTTTCCTTCCTATGCTAGTGGGCAGAGTTTGAAAACTAGGGATGGCAGGGACAGAAATCAGAACAGTACTGTTTTATAACAGGTGGAAATTTTTATTTTTATGAGTGTATCTATCTCAGAAGGAGAAATCGGTAGTAATTTGTTAAAATTTTTTGTCATTACATCACCCAGGTTCAAAAAAAGAAACGATGACCAACATGAATTTAACAGCCCTGCAAGCAAACGAACCAAGGATACAGTACAGTAGTATCTGTGTAGCTCAAGACAGTACTTTCTTTTAGAGCTGTGTAAGTCATTGCAGCCAACTTATGGTAGCCAAGCCTCAGGCCTACCGTACTGGGTTCCTGGGAAGACCAACTGAGCACATGCATGTAGCACCCAGAATCAGGGCCCAGACCTGACAGGATAAGCACTTACCTGGGTGTTTTCCTGGTGAACTGGTTGTTCAAATCTGGGTTGTTTTCTTTCTTTGGTACCAGGAATCAAACTCAGAACCTTGCACTTGCAAGGCACCCAGCTCTGTGCCACTGAGTTATATTCCCAGCCCTGGGTTGTCGTCCTAATGCTGAGTTTTTCTGTTAACTTAGATGTGATTTGTTTTTTTTTTTTATTTTTTAAATTTTATTTTAAAGACAAAAGAATGGAGACATATGAACCAGAAAAGCCATAAACAATACAGAAAATACAAAGTTATACAGAATATAGTAGGGAATTAGAACTGGATGTTGTATTACATAGTTATCTTCACATTAGTTAACACAAAAACATTAAAGGAAATACCAAATTATAGATAAGATAGTAG
>PVLD010029540.1:0-17928 GCA_004027595.1 Dinomys branickii
GATTCTTCTACATATTTACTTTTGTTTCTAAGAGATTCATCTTTGCCCAAAACTTGCATTATACAAGTATATTCTCAGATCTACATCCCAGCCAAAGAGCTTCCATAGCTGTAAAGTAAACTCAGCAGCTCTCCTTCACCATCTGGGTCAAAGCACATCCAACACACTCGGAAACCCACATACCCTAAAGAGTCCTGTGATCTTCTCGTCTATATTTTTTTGGGGGGGTTGGTACCGAAAATAGAACTCAGGACCTTGCACTTGCCATGTGGGCGCTTGTGCCGCTGAGCTACATCCCCGGCTCCTGTGATCTAGCAGCCCCCATTTTTTGTACCAGGGCTTAGTGCCTAAATTGCCCAAGCTGGGCTCAGACTTGCAGTCTTCCTGCCTCAGCCTCCCAGAGTGCTGGAATGACAGGTGTGCGCCACCACGCCCGGCTCTGCACCCCACATTTATAAACGTCTCCACCCTCTATCCTGTTACACGAGTTGGTTTCTGGCCCCATCGCCCCTCCATGCCACGTGTATTCCCAACATCACCTACTCTGTGCCTCTTTCTTGCCCACCTCTCCACCTCCAAGCCTCCTCTGCATCCCACCTGGCCTGCCCAGTTCTGAGTCTCTGGGAAGACTCTGCCTCAAGTTTCCCATTCAGACCTCCCACCCCTGCCCAAGGAATCTTCCAACAAGGTAATCTAAACTGTCATCTACATGATATTCCACTGTCACAAGGCTAAGTTAGAGGCAGGCCCCCATAAACCCACATGGTCTGCTGTTGCCCCTCAGCTCCACCAAATATGCTCTGGGCCCTCTCCCGCCCCAGGCCCTTTGCACTTGCTGCCCTCCGGCTGGAATGCTCTTCCTCAGCCCTCTTTGCAAATCCTCTCTTCTTCTTTCTGCCTCCCCCCAATCCTGGGAATTAAACCCAGATACAGCACTGAGCTGTATCTCCAGCCCTTTTTTATTTTTTATTTTGAAGCAGGGTTTCACTAAGTTGCCCAGGCTGGGCTTGACTTGTGATCTTCCCGTTTCGGCCGCTCAGGGTGTTGGGATTATGAGTGCACTGCTACGACAGGGTCCTAAATCCATGCAACTTTCGGGCCCATCTGGCCATGACCCGATCGCTGTAGTGACAACAGCTTCCACATAGTCAACCAGGTGCCAGGCCCACTACCTCATTAATACTCCCGGCAGCCCGTAAGACAAAAATTAGTCTCCTATTTAGTAAGTGAAAACATTAGACCCCAAGAGGCTGTTCGCAGCCGAGTATCTGCGTCCCTTTAAGACGAGCAGTTGATAGTTGCTGTCTCCATCATTGGATGTAAGTTTCAAGCTGGGCGTGGTGGCACATGCCTGCCATCCCAACACTTGGGAGGCTGAGGCAGGAGGATTGCCACATGTTCAAGGCCAACCTGGTCTACAAAGTGACACCCTACTAGATGTGAGATGTGCCGAGTTCATGTCCCCTGAAATCAAACAATGAATTCCAAGCGACAAGGGAAGTTAAAGTAGGAAAGGTTTACTCGGTAATAGGAATAGCTCCTGAGTGACAGGAGGGGGTCCCAAGTGGGTTGTCCTCACCATACATATTTGAGCATATCTCATATGTTGAAAATAATCTTAATTCAAAATGTAATGGCCATACTAACCCACTGAGCATCCAAGCTTGGTTCAGCCTGACTTAAACATACTCAGAACACTTTCCCAAGCCTGCGGTTGGCCAAAGCCACCTACTGCAAAGTCTATTGTATAATAAAGTGTTGACAATCTCATGTAACTTATTGAACCCTGTACCGAAAGTCGAAAGCTCTGTGGTAGGAGTGTGCTTCCACACCATCATGAGGCAGAAAGGTCATAGGTTGAACCACTGTAAATCAGAGGCTATCTGAAGTCATATAAAACATCCTTCGTGAGAAGAGGTGAAGGGAGGGTAGAGGACCGGGCGGCGGGGGTGGGGAGAAAGATTCATGTACAGGTACAAACTCCCTATAATGAATGTGATCATTATGAGTACCTAAGGTGTCCCAACACTTAATTTAAAAAAATAGTTTTCATAAATCCAGGGATGGTGGTGCATGTCATGAGAATTCAAGCTCAACCTGGATAATTTAGAGACTGGAGAGCCTGTCTCAAACAATAAAAGGGACTGGAGGTGTACTTCAGTGTGAAGCTCCTGGCTTCGACCCCGTTTCAGTCACGTGACTGATGCTGGGGGAAGAAGGACCCGATACCCAGAACCTAAGGGCAGGAGAGGGTCATGGTGGCTCATGGTTTGGGGGGTCTGAGTCCATGGTCAGCTGGCTCTGAGGCAGGAACGTCGTCGCGGAAGGCCCAGGTGGAGGGAGACTGCTCAGCTCAGGGAGAAGGAGGGGCCGGGGGAAGAACACACCCTTCTGGGCCACAGGCCCCCGTGAGCTGCCCCCAGCCAGGCTCCACCTCCTGACGGCACATGGACTCACAGCGGGGTCAGCCCTGATGGTCACAGAACCCCCGGGCCCACCTGTAATCCCAGCACTCGGGAGGCTGAGGCAGGAGGATCGTTGTGAGTTCGAGACCAGCCTGGGCTACAAAGTGAGCTCAAGGCCGGCCTGAACTGCATAGCGAGACCCTGTCTCAAAAAGACAAAAAGGAAAAGGCCTTGTGAGACTTTGGGGGGGTATTTTAGGTCCAAACCATAACAACCCTATATCCCCCCAAAAAAAGATAAGTCACTCTTGGAAAACTCATATTATCGCTTTATTCATACACACATGCCACTTGCCTCAACTTCTCCTAAAACCTTGAGCCACAGCCGTTTTCCACCTTAAGTCCGTGCAGAGAGAGGGAAGGACAGAGTGAGCACCAGGGTGTCAGCCTCATTGGCTTTGCTGTCTCCAGTAACACCAACAGCCGGGCAGAGTCAGGTAACAGCAGCACAAGGCTCAAGAAGGCCCCTCAGTTCTCTGTACTGTGCATGATGTCTCTGGGGCCCCTGGCTTTAGCGCTAACACCTCCTCCAGCGCTTGTGTCAGCAGGGATACATCAACCCAGAGGAGCTCAAGCCGCAACCCCAGCCCTTTGTAAGCCCGTGCCTGTAAATTCTCTTCCCATCTCTAATTCCAAGATCACCAGTGTGATGTCGCCAGACCCAGAAAATATCCTCAAGTACCTCTGTAGGTAATGGTGAAATGTAACTCACAAATTTTCCACAGTGGAAGGTTCTCATGGTTGTCCAGGAAAGTAACAGCGATGTACAGTACATGCTCAACAAACTTGGGGGTGGGGTCTTGCACGTTAGACAAGTGCTTGACCACTAAGCTACATCCCTGGCCCTTATTAACTGTATTTTGAAACAGAGTCTTACTACCTTGTCCAGGCTGGCCTGGGACTTTCTTTCTTTCTTTTTTTTTTTGGTCTTTTTGAGATAGGGTCTCACTATGCAGTTCAGGCTGGCCTTGAGCTCAGTTTGTAGCCCAGGCTGGTCTTGAACTCACCATGATCCTCCTGCCTCAGCCTCCCTGAGTGCTGGGATGATAGGCGTGGGCCACCATGCCCAGCTTCTGGCCTGCGGGACTTCCAGTCAACCTCCAAAGTAACTGAGACTACAGACAACCATCACTGCCCCTAGCTCAACAAATTTTATTATTCAATGTTGTCACAGCTCATTTTAGGTACCAACGTGGCTGGATTAAGGAGTACCTGAGGCACTGCTAAAAGCCAGGTGCATCGGCACACACGTCTAACGTGTGAGGTGCTGGGTCCCACCTGAGCACTGTGAGAGACAAAAAAAGAAGAAAAGAAAAAGAAACACTGGCCCATCGTCAGTAAACCCTCAGGGAACAACTGCAAGACCCAGTGACTCTCGGATGGTCGAATTACGCTCGCTTGCCAGAGGCACACTCCTCCGGAATGCTAGGTTCACAATGGGGCTGGGAGGATACATCTCTCATATATTAACATAAATAAAACTTTTTGGTTGGGGTCTGTTTTTTCCAGTGGTTCTCTAGCACCTGCCCGGCACACCATAAGTGCTCAATAAATATAAGTGCAATACAATGTATTAATATAAAGTGTACTTTCTGAGCTCAGGCTCAGAATAAATACTTGGGAGTGGGGAAGAGTCCTGGAGAGGAGAGGTCAGCGCAGGGACCCCTGCCCAGCCCGTGAGGTAGAGCACCCTGTCCCAGCGCCAGGGGCTACAAGGGAGGGAGGGCAGGGGAGCCTGCGCGCAGGTGGGCGGGACCCACAGCAGGCATCACGTCCGGGAGTCAGCCTGGGACCTCGGCGGCCACTTGGAAGAGCTCCAACTTGGTGGCGGGGTGGGCTAGCTGCCAGGCCTGATACTCGCCAAACTCGGTAGACAGGTGGACCCTGAGGCGGACACTGAGGCGCTGGTTGTCAGACATCTGCAGCAGGTGGCAGCGGGAGTCTTCCACTGAGATGGAGGAGTCGGGCGTCAGCTCCACAGCCAGAGCCTGGGCGGTGGCCCCAGCTTGAGGCGGCTCCAGGCGCAGGGCCAGCGAGACCTGGCCAGAGTCCCGCGAGGTCAGCAGCACGCGACTCAGTGCCAGGCGCAGGCAGACGACGTAGCGTCCAGCCTTGGCCACCAGCAGCTCCTGTCTGCGTTCGTCATAGGTCAGGCCAGGGAACAGGTGCACACCTGCTAGCCCTTGTTGGCTATACCAGCTCAGGGTCCCGTTCTGCAGGGTCACTGTGGGAGGGAGAGAAGAAAGGCTATGCTGAGTGGGGGAGGAGCACAGGGGTCCTGGGGGGGCTGGCTCTCAGCAGGAGCAGAGGGGACACACTAAGGGGAGCAGCAGGGAACAGGACAATGGGGGGGAGGCCATCAGGAAGGGAAGGGACAGTGGTAGTAAGAGGTGATGGGAAACATCTGGGCCCTAGAAAGTAGCTGGTTACAAGGTCCCCGAAAGGGAGGGCGCTCTGGGAGGCTGGGGCTAACCTAAAGTTCAAGCCGAGCCTGGACACCGCCATAAGGTTCTGTCCCCACATAAAAAAATAAAATTGCCGGGGTGAGGGTGAAACCTACAGTCCTGGCTCCACAGGGACTGGGGGGGGGCTGAATGGAGAGCACTAGGAGGGGAGGGGAGGGGGGTGGCCCAAGGGGACTGGGCAGGGAGTGGAAGAAGGACGGCAATTAGGAAGGGAACTTTCAGGTGGAAGGATTAGAAAAACCAAAGAATGGGGTGCAGAGGAAGAGAAAAAAGACTTAGAAGTAAGGAAACAGGTCAACGGGGAGTGGGGGGCAGCGAGGAGGGAACTGGGAAGCGAGGGCTGGAGAGGAGGGAGGGGGACAGGAGGGGATGGAGGTCTCAGAACAAGGCGAAGAAGACAAGCAGTGTGACAGACCTGTAAGCCCAGAACTCTGGGAGGCTGAAGCAAGAGGATCGCAAATCTGCACCTTCTTGTTAATTTTTAAAATGCTGTGCATGTAAAAACCAGATAGGGCTCAACTGAAAAAGACTGGCCGTTAGAGGCCACTCTCTAGTAACACAAATGCAAAACAGAATGCAGTAAGTCATCAGAAAGTTCATATACCATGACCAAGCAGGCTTCATCCCAGGAATGCAAAGAAGGTTCAACACAGAAAAATCAATACATGTACTATGACACATAAATAGAAGCAAGGGTAAGAATCACATTATCTCAGTAGACCCAGAAAAAGCCTTTGACAAACTCCAGCAGCCACTCATAATAAAAACCCTGAAGAGGTCAGGTATGGTGGTGCACACCTGTAATTCTCAGCACTGAAGAGGCTGAGGCAGGAAGACCACTGAGACTTTGAGGCTGGCCCAAACTGCATTGAGAGACCCTGAATCAAAAAATAATAAAATAAAATAAACCTGAAGAACATAGGAATAGAAGAATTTTATCTCCATCTGATAAGAGCCATTTATGACAAACATATTGCCAATATTATATTAAATGAGGAAAAACTGAAAGCTTCTCTAAAACGAGGCATAAGGCAGAGATATCCACTATCACCACTCCTATTCAGTATAGTGTTTGAAATTTTTTTAATCTGTTTTTATTTGTTGGTTTGGTTGGTTGGTTGGTCGGTTGGTGGTTTGGTTTGTCTTTGAGATAGGGCCTCCCTTTGTAGTTCAGGCTGGCCTTGAACTCACAGTGACCCTCCTGCCTCAGCCTTCTGAGAGTGCTAGGATTACAAGCCTGCACCACCACATGGGGCAATAACTGAACTTTAGCCAGAATAATCAGGCAAGAGAAAAAAAAACCAAAGTGAGCACACAAGGGAAAGAAAGAAGTCAAACTATGACATGAACCTTTACATAGAAGACCCTCCCAAAAATCCACCAAAGACTACTTACTAGAACTAATAAATTCAGCAAGGTAGCAGGATACAAAATAAACCATTTTTATGCACCAATAATGAACCCCCTGAGAAGGAAATTAGGAAAACAGTATCACTCACAATAGCTTCATTAAACAGTAAATACTTAGGAATTAACGTACCAAAGAAGCAAAGACCTCTGCAGTGAAAACCACAGATACTCTGAAAAAGGGTATCAAAGAAAACAGCAAAAATAGAAAGATATCCTCTGTTCCCTGCGAAGTGGAGCCAAATAGCCAAAATGGCCATGCTTCCAGAATTGGTACAGACTTAATGCATTCCCAATCAAGTAACAGCAGCATTCCCCAAAGAACTAGAAAAAGTGACCCTAAAACTTATATGGAACCAGAAGAGACTCAAAACCAAAAGCAACCTTCATCCATAAGAGCAAAGGAGGCAATGTAATCCCAGGCTTCAAATTAGGTAACAGCTAGGCGTGGTGGCCTGCACCTGTAATCCCAGCACTCAGGAAGCTGAGGCAAGAGGATCACCAATTTGAGACCAGCCGGGGCTGCAAAGTGAGCTCAAGGCCAGCCTGAAATGCACAGTAAGACCCGGTCCCAAAAAGACAAAAAAAAAAAGCTACAGTGATTCACAAAGAAAACAGCATGGTACTGGCAAAAAAGACATAGATTGCTAGAACAGAACAGATGATGCAGGAAAACCACTCCACCCACACTCAGGGGCCTGACCCTTGACAAAAGGACCCAAACTGTACCCCCGAGGAAAGACAGCCTCTTTCGTAAACGGCACCCGGAAAACCGGCTACACACGTGCAGAAGACCGAACCTAGATCCACTGAAATAAAATTAAAATGGATCAAAGACCTATATATCAAACCAAAAACACTTAATCTGCTGGAAGATAAAGTAGGTTGTTAAAGTCTCAAAGACACATGCAAAGTCAGGGACTTCCGGAAGGGAGCCCCAGCCACCCAAGAAATAACATAAGTAAGAAAAATGGGCTTAGATGCAACTGAAAAGCTTCTGCGCCACAAAGGAAACAACAGAGTGTAAAGACAACCGACAAAATGGAGGAAAAGTTTCACCAACTACTCCTCAGAGAAAGGACCAATATCTAGAATACACAAAGAACTGAAAATATCAGACCTCTCCAAAATACAAGACACAGCCAAAAAAATAAGCTGAAATGAATAGATACTTCCCAGAAGTACAAATGATCAATAAATACATTTTTTAAATGTCCAGCATCTCTGGCCATTAGAGAAATGCAAATTAAAGTAACAAAGATTCCATTTTAGGCCAGAAAAAAATAGAGCTGGGCATGGTGGCACACACTGGTAATCCCATCACTTGGGAGGCTGAGGCAGGAGGATCGCTGAGTTTGAGGCTAGCCTAGGCTACATAGTAAAACCGTGCCCCCCCCCACACACACAATGCTGGCGAGGCTGTGGGGCACAGTACCTTCTACGTTGCTGGAGGGGATGTAAATTAGCACAATCACTGTGGAAATCAGTATGGAGATTCCTCAGAAAAACTAAAATAGCAACTCCATTTAACCCAGCTATTCCCCTTCTAGGTATCTTCCCAAAAGAGTTAAAGACACCATTCCACAGCGATACATGCGCACCTACGTTCAGAGCAGCACCAGTTCTATTAGCAGTATCTTAGAAGCAGTCTCTATGACCATCAACAGATAAAGAAAACATGGCATACACACCGACGGGAGTACTACGCTGCCATCAAGAGGGGTAAACTTGAGTCATTTGTAAGAAAATCGCTATATCCAGAGACTATAATGCTAAGTTAAATAAATCAGACACACAGCTTAAATACTTCATGATTTACACGAGAAACCCAAAATACAAAGATCCAATAAGGCACAACAGCAAATAGCGAGATGGAACTTTTGGAAACGGGAAAGGGTCTACAGATGGAGCGGGGAGGGGCAGTAGAAAGAAGTAAGAGGTCTTACGCGGGAGCGTCATCTACTTTAAGTACTGCACACGCGTACCAAAAAAAAAAAAAGAGAAGAAAAAAAATGTACAGGACTGGGGGTGTGACTCAGAGCCAAGTCCCTGGGTCCAATCCCCAGCGCCTTAGACAAAGAGAGAGGGAGAGACAGACAGACAGACAGACAGACAGGGAGCGGGATGGAGAGACTGACAGGCACAGGGACGGGGCGGGGAGGTGAGGGGAGAACCGGAGGACGGGACGGAGACCGAGCACCGGCCAGACTCGGCGGAGCGCCCCTGTAACGTGGCTGAGGCACGAAGAGCACAGCTCGAGCTCCGCCCGGGCAAAGTAGCGGTTTAGCCAGTCTCAGACTTGGAAAAAAAAGAAAATTTTAAAAAGGCGGGAGATGCCGCTCAGTGCGGAGCCGCTCAATCCCCAGGTGGAAACAGCAGCGGAGACGGGCAGAGAAGGAGCAGGGCGGGAGGCGGCTGGGATCTCCCCGGCCTCGGCTCTGACACCGCAGGGTCTTCAGGAGCCCGGGCGGGGAAGGACGAGGCGGAGCGCAGAGGCCGGAGCGCGCGCGGAGGGGCGCCCTCCCCGGCGGGAAGCTCACCGTTTTGGGCCAGGAGGCTGGCGATCAGCTCCCGCTCCTGCGGCTTCTGCGGAGAGAAGGAAGGGGGCGGTGGGCGGAGGGGCCGCGGCCGCCAGGGATGCACCCGCCGGGCACCCGCGGACGGCGCGGGGCGAGGAGGGGCCCGCGGAAGCCCGGGGCGCGGGGCGCCGGAACCGGGGGAGGAGGCCCGGGCGGAGGACGGGGCGGCGGGCGGCGTCTCACCTGCGCGGAGCCCGTCAGGGTGCTGGGCGCGCGCTCGGGGCCCGCGCCGGCCGCGGCGAGTCTGGACACGGCCAGCCAGGCGCCCCCGAGCGCCGCGCCCAGGGCGACGGCCGCCAGCAGCGCCGCGGCGCCCAGCACCCGGCAGAGCAGGCGGCGGGCGCGGGGCCGCGGCGCGGGCGGCCGCGGGGCCTCTGGGTCGGCGGCGGCGGCGGGACACGAGCTCATGGCCGCGGCGAGTGTCGGCCCCGGCGCGCGCGCCGCCTTTTATCCGCCCCGGAAGCCGCGCGCGGCGGGGCCGGGACGGGGACGGCCCGCCCGCGGGGATCCCGGCCACGCCCGCCCGCCACGCGTCCCGTGACCGCCGGAACTTTCTCCGGGCGCGGCCGTCCCGTCCCTTCCCGGAGGCGCGAGCCCGGCCCGCAGCCTGAGACGCGGCGCCGCGGAAAGTCGGAGGAGGCGGGGTCGCAACAGGCGCCCGCCCCCAGCGCCCCCGGCCCGGGCCGCTGTGTCCGCACCTCCGAGGGCTGCGCGTCCTTCCTCTGCCTGTGTCCCGGCCCGGCTCCGCCGTGCAGCGAGCGGAAAGGGCCTGCGTCCGCCTGCCCGTGTCTCTGTCTCTGCCTGTCTCTGTCTCTGTCTCTGCCTCTGCCTGTCTGTGTCTGTGTGTCTGTCTCTGCCTGTGTTTCTGTGTCTGCCTGTCTCTGCCTCTGCCTGTCTGTGTCTGTGTGTCTGTCTCTGCCTGTCTGTGTCTGTGTGTCTGTCTCTGCCTGTGTTTCTGTGTCTGCCTGTCTCTGCCTCTGCCTGTCTGTGTCTGTGTGTCTGTCTCTGCCTGTGTTTCTGTGTCTGCCTGTCTCTGTCTCTGCCTGTGTCTGTGTGTCTGTCTCTGCCTGTCTGTGTCTGTGTGTCTGTCTCTGCCTGTGTTTCTGTCTGCCTGTCTCTGCCTCTGCCTGTCTGTGTCTGTGTGTCTGTCTCTGCATCACAAAGCTCTCTGAAGCTGACTGTCTCTGCACCTCTGTCCCCCTCTCCTCTCTCCCTCTCTGCCTGCTTTTTCTTTCTTTCTCTTCTTTTCTGCCTCTTCTTCCCCTCTCCCTCTCTCCTTCTTGCCCCTTCTCTTCCTCTCTCCCCCCCACACCCCAGTCCCCACCCCTTTTCTCCCCTGCCACCCCCGGCTCCGAGTAACCGGGACTCTGGCACTCTCCCAGGGTGCCCCAAGTCCAGTACTGTCTTGTTTTTTGTTCTCGGCACTAAGGCTGAACCCAGGACTTTCGCACTGTGCTGCATCCCCATAAGCATCCAAGTCGCCTCCTGATCCCTGGCTCCAACTGGTGATCCTCATGCTTCAGCCTCCCAAAGTGCTTTTGCTGACAACTCTGGGGACAGCCGGGCCTCAGCCACTCTCCCCGACCCCAAAAGCCATTCCCGACACCCACCCCACCCCAACCGCCCCCCCCAATCACCTTTCCCAGGAGGCCTGGGCTTTCCTGCTCCTCCACGCCCACCCAGTTACCGATGCTTCTGGTCAGGAGACCCTTGGGACCCTACAAGCAGAACCTTGGGAAGTCCGCCTGGAGAAATTCCCCTTAGAGCCAGGGACACTCTTCAGTGTCGGAGGAAACTCAAATTTCCCGTTTGTTCTTGCCAGGCGGAGGCGGACAGGGAGGAGGAACTCGAAGAGGCCAAAACCTGGCCTGGAAAGAGGAACTGAAAGGTGCACAGTGCTGGGCAAACCTTCCTGTGCCCAGGCCAGTGGGATGCACACGGCCGACCCCTCTCCCCTCCAGCCTCGCCTTCCTCGTGGGGGGAGTGGACAGGGAACGCCCCGGCCTTCCTCTGCAGGAGGTTGCACCCCATAACTCGGGGATTTTCCTCTTCCATGCGGAGGCTCAAAGCCCCTCCGCTGCCCCGGGCCCCCACGGTCAGGGAGTTTTGGTCCCCTGAACTCATGTCTCAAGGTGCCAGCCCTGCGCCCCATCCTGTGTCCTGATTACAACATGCTAAGTGGTTCTGCTTTGGCGACGATTTTAGTGCCAGCCACACCCAGCAGCCACGGGCGGCACCTGGAAGGAGGTAGCCATGCAAATTCTGGCCCAGCACCAGTGGGGACCCCAGTACCCCAGTCACTGCCCAGTGTCTGTTCATCAGGTGTTTGAGTGAATGTTCCCCAAAAAATGCCAGGACTCCAGCCCCCAGAGGTCTTCACACCTGCTAAGCCTCCACCTGCGCCCTCCCCCTAGGTCTGTAGCCAGACATATCCTCCCTTCCGTCTCTCTGAAGACTCTGGTTTGGTTTGGTTTTTGAGACAGGGTCTCCCTATGCAATGCAGGCTGGCCTTGAACTCACTGTGTAGCCCAGGCTGACTTCAAACACAAGGAAGTCCTCCTGCCTCAGCCTCCTGAGTGCTAGGATCACAGGTGAGCCCCAGCTTGTCTGCTCCCTGCAGGCTTTGGGCTGGCAGCGTGCAGGGTACCTTCACTCTCTCCCTAGGACAGGTAGGTTTGACCCACTGGCCAGAAAGGTGACAGACTCATTTCCTCCTCCAGCACCACCGTCCCATCTCCACGCCAGCCCTGAGGGTGGGTGCGGTAAAGCAGGATTGGCTGAAAGAGTTATTAAGAGAGGGGGAAATGATGATTTCTGGATTTGTTAAAATGCAATCAAAATTAAATCCCCCCCAAAAAAAAATACAATCAACGCCAAGGAGAAAGGAAATGTTAAGGGAACTTCAAGTGTGAAGTTGTAACTGAGGCACCACAGCGCCCCCCTGAGCTCTGGCCCTCTCAGGCCCCTGGCACCTCTGCCAAGCAGCCCCCAGCAGCGTGCCAAAGGGATTGCCCAAGTGACCAAAGGGACAGGAAGGGGAACCGAGAGGGCTGCAGAAACATGCCGCTGGTAACCGAATGAAAGCACAGCCCCGGCAGCTGGACGTGACCCCCACATCACCCCGCCGCGGTTCACACCACCCGAAAGTCTCGCTCTGTTTCGTCACTTATGATTGTTTTCCTCGATCGCTTGTAAGCTCTGAGTAGCAGCGTGTTTATCTGCTTTATTTCCGGGCACCTCTGCTTCCTGTGGGCCTCGGTCATCTTTATAAGAGAAAAGAAGGAGGAGGAGAGAGGGAGAGAAGAGAAAGGAGGGAAGAAAGAAGGGAGAGAAAGGGGACAGGGACGAAAGATGGGTGGATGGACAGATGGACGCGGGAGAAGGAAGGGGAGGGGGCGAGGGGAGGCGGGCGGGAGTTAGAAGGGTGGGCGGCACTTGGAAGGATGCATGAAGTGGTGACGGGGGAGAGGGGAAAGGGAGGAAAGGAAGGACACTGGCCAAGACCTCAGGCCTCAGCCTGGGCTGTGACTTGTGTAGAGCACGTGCCAGGCCTGCGTCTGACCCCAGCACCACAAACAGGGGGCTGAGAGCAGCTCCCCATGGCGGCAGGGGGCTTGCCGTGCACAGCACGCAGCTCAGGAAAGGGCGCTGCCACCATACTAAGCTACTAAGCACTGCCGCCTGCCCACCACCCAGCCCTCTGTGGTCATCCCCCAGGGAAGCGGGCAGAAGTGCAGTCACACGCCAAGGGTGGCGGAGGGACTGCTCGGAAGTGCTGTGCCTAGGCTGGGCGGCTCCCCAGAGGGCTGCTCATGCCCTCGGGGAGGGGAAAGAGGCCTCCCAGCTGGGCCACCGCTGGGAACACAGTGACGCTCTGTGGTTGGGACATCTGAGCCAGGCCCGCCCTCGTGGAGACTTCAGCATCAGCCTCTGAGTCTCACCTCAGCGGGCGGGCGGGCGGGCAGCTGCTGTGGGCTGTCCCCAGAGTGAGTGTGGGCCCTCGCTTTCCTCACCTGGAGCAGGAGGGCCGGATATCCACCCTCACCCTACCTGGGGCTCCAGGGAGGGATTGGGCGGGGAGGAGCAGGATGGGAAAGCCCCTGCCGGGTGCCTGGGAAGCCCCGCTTCTGCCTCTGAGGCCCATTGAACAGGCACCCCTGAACCCAGGAAGTACACCTGGATTTTTCCTGCCAAAAGGTATCCCTCCTTGGGGAGTCCCTGTTGCAGACCTCTACTGCTGGCCACCCCAAGGTTAACTTTTTTTTTTTCCTTTTTGAGACAAGGTCTCACTATGTTGTCTAGGCTGGCCTGGAACTCCTGGGTTGGGGTGATCACCCTGCCTCAGCCCACTGAGGAAGGAACTGGGACCCCAGGTCACAGCAGCAGCACCGCTTGCCCCAGCTGGGCTGGAGCCAGGTCTCCAGCACCACAGCACCCCTGGGGCAGAGGCAAAGCAGGGTAAGTAGGGTTTGCTGAGCGAGCTAAGGGAGAGGGTGAAAGATCAGATAGGTGTGTGAGGGGAGAGACTGAGAAAGCAAGTGAAAAACTCAGGTTGAAGCTGGACATGGTGGCGCACGCCTGTCATCCCAGCATTCAGGAGGCTGAGGCAGAAGGATCATTGTGAGTTTGAGGCCAGCCTGGGCTACAAAGTGATCTCAAGGCCAGCCTGAACTGCACAGTGAGACCCTGTCTCAAAAAGACAAAAAAAGCTCAGGTTGGTTATAGGTTGTGGAAGCAGAGGAGTCTGGCAGGTCATTGAAGCAGGAAGGAAACAGCAAGAGGATTTGCATCCTCCAAGTTAGCCCAAGCAGGACCCAGGTCTCCTTGACCTTAGGCCAGAAAACACAGGCCCAGTGGGTAAGTACGCACACCAGGGTACTAGTGAGAGTTGGGCGGTGAGTTTGTGCAAAGCAGTTAAGATTTTGGAGGCCGGGCATGGCGTATACATCTGTCATCCCAAAACCATGGGAGGCAGAGGCAGAAGGACTGAGTTCAAATCCAAGCTGGGCAACTTCACGATCTAAGAGAGATCCTATCTCCGAATTAAAAATTTTGTAAAGGGGCTGAAGATGTAGTTCAGTGTGATGGTCCTGGATTCAACCCTCAGTACTGAAAAAAATTAAATTAAATTCAGCTGGATGCAGACTGGGCTGCTCCAGGATCGTCTCCAATGTGATACTGTGGGTCTGAGTGCATTTCTGAGGAA
Organism: Dinomys branickii; assembly: GCA_004027595.1. Taxonomy (NCBI): domain Eukaryota; kingdom Metazoa; phylum Chordata; class Mammalia; order Rodentia; family Dinomyidae; genus Dinomys; species Dinomys branickii. Next base: position 14,122 of record PVLD010029540.1, read on the forward strand.
CAGCACAGTGTAGGATCAGATCGCTCGGCTTCAAATCCCAACTGACAGTCAACCTGTAACACCCAACTGAACTGAGTCAGCATGGAACTGGGTGTGGGATGCCCACTGAGGGTTGTTACTGGCAGCATAAGAGGCAGAACTGGAGAGGAAGACGTGGAGAAGCTGTTGGGTGCTGTTAGAAGCTGTAAGGAGCTGTTGGTTTTCCTGGAGGGCCTTGTCATGCTGGCTTTCCTGATGAACTCTGGCTGTTTTCGTTGGAGGAGGAGCTGAGGACCTTACTGCTGAGAATGGCTAAGGTTCACACTTGGGGAGCTCTGGTCCTCACTTTGAGCATCACTTCCTGGCTCCAGAGAAGATGGTGCACTGCTCAGTCTGCTGGAGAAGCTTGTCACCTTGACTATCCTGATGGGAACCCAGCTGTCCTCATCATCAGAGGAGCTCAAGATGTCACTGTAGCTGAGGACGGATATGGTACTTTGGAGGTAGCTCTGCGGAGTGTTGCTTCCTGGCTCCAGTGCAGATCCCTCAGCCTGCTGGCACAGATCCTTCATCCTGCTGGCACAGACCTTCTAGCTTTCACCCCTGACTTTGGGACCTTCCCAGCGCAGAGCCGTGAAACAGGCCTGCATGAGACATTGTCATGGGCTGTAGGCCTCCAGTTGGACTTCTTGGGGCCATTGTCATGGGCTCTAGGTCTTCGGCTGAGCTCATGCAGGACACTGCCATGGAATCCAGGCCCTCAGCTGGACTCTTTGGTTTTTAGTGTATGGACAGATTTCCTGCACTCTCTTTTTGTATATGATTCTTTGGGTGACTGTTATAATCTTATAAAATATGTGTCCTGTATTATATTGTTCCCCTTGCAAAAACCCCAAACTACAACAATGATCTTCTTTCTTGGTACTGGGAATCAAACTCAGGGCCTTGGTCTTGTGCCGCTGAGCTATTTCCCCAGCCCTACAATAATGATCTTGAGCAAACTCCTTCACTTCTCAGAGCCTCAGTTTCCTGGTCTGTGGAATGGGACTAACACCAGTGATCACCTCACAGGACCACAGAACCAGGGAGCTGGATTAGTGCTCAGTAGGGTTAACCACCATTGCTCCTGGTGGGCTAAGGGGTCTGGTGGCCCCAAGTAACTGTGTGTGAGGCTTGATCTTGTCACCAAATCATCCAGGCTCAAAACCCAGTGCCAACATCGAGGCCAAGAGACGAGCAGGGAACATCTGCGGCCAAACTACTCCAAATGCAAATGACCTCAACAGTGCTCAGAAAGGAAATGGTCAGATTGTTGTTAGTAACATCACCTCGCTCATCGAGGGGGAGAGAAGACTGACTCACTCTCTGGGCCTCGATAGAAATCTCTGAGGGCTCAGACAGCAGCAAGGTGCAGGATGCTGCGTAGAAAACAAAGGTTTTTGTTTCGACAGAGCTCTATTTATATAAAGCACTTCTGGAGGTTTGCAAAGATTGGGGAAGTCGGTGAAGAACAGATGCACCTTTTACTGTACTTGATTTTGCTTCGCTGGCATTTTCCACGTGTTCGGTTTTCGCTTTTTTTTTTTTTTCTTTTAGCACTAAGCATAGAATCGTGGTCAACTTCACACACAGAGAAAGAAACAATGGTCACAAGTGTGTGGAAGAAAGGAAAATTTGCCACGGGTGACATCAAAGGCAGGAACCCGTGTTTCCCTGATAAAGGCAGTGGAAAAAGAGGGTGGGGGAGCAGGGACCCCTCCAAGGGGAGAAACCCTTCACTGCTAGGTCACCAGACAAGCTGCTGTGGAAAGGGAACCTCAGGGGGGGACTCTCCAGCCTCCTATGGGTGGCAGCCACCTGAGAGTCACCGCTGGACATGGGCACACAAAAGATACCCTCATGTAGGCATGTGATCCCAGCATTCCAGGAGGCTGAGGCAGGGGCATGGCAAGTTGAGTTCCATCTGAGTAACTTAGCAACTTAGAACTTGTCTCCAATTTTAGACAACCCCCAATACCCAGGGGGAAGAAGCCCTCACTGGGGATGCATGTAATCACACAAGCCAAGCCAGACACACCCTGCAGACACACACATACACACTTGGACACACAATCATAGGTACACAAAGCTAACCAGCAGAGCTAGCCACAGATACAGTAAAAAAAACCACACAAGGGCACAAGAAGCATACTGTCTCATATAAACAAGCACATCAACAGAACACACTATTCAACACACAATCACATGTGTATGAGAACAAATATGGAGACAGACACACAGCAGGCACACACAGTGACACACACAGACACAGAGGGGCAGGGCAGACCCCCTTGGCTAGCCGTAGACATACACAAGAGCACGCTCTAAGAGTGTACACAATCACACATTCATAGGCAGCTACCAGAGACACACAATTCAGGCACATATAAAATCACTCAGATGCATACAGGCACTTGTCGGAGACACACAACTGTAGACACATGGGAAGTCACACAGAGCCACACTGAGTTACACAGGACATAACGTTGGGACAGATACACAATCACACAAAGAAAGAGGGTCTCACAGTCACAGACACCCACAGTCACAACGGACATAGGTTTGTGGGGTCACAGAATCCCTGTCACATCCCCAGGCCCAGGAGATGCAGGGGATGGCCACAGTCACATGCACTGGACCCACAGACACACACACAAGCCCAGAGAGGGTCAAGCACCCCGCAGCAGGTTGTGAGACAGGAAATGTCAGGCACAGGACCGCGGTACACTCAGGTCACGCAATGAGAGACAGGCGCTTGATGAGACAGAAAGAAAGCAGGCCCATCGGTAAAGGATGGCCAGGCCCACCCTGAGACCACCCGAGAGCTGCCCACGTCCAGGGAAGACCCGGTACCAACCCTCTTGCTGAAAAGACGGGGATCCCACACTAGGACCCTCACTCTCCTCCCCTCCCGCGGGAGACCCAGGGGCTACCTTCCGACACCCAAGGGGACCACCCAAGGTCCGTGGTGGCCCCAGCCCTCGCACCACTAACATCCATATTCCCATAAGTGATGCAGGTTCCTCCTCTGGGCCGGACCACCCCTCTCTCCTTCCGCTCCTTGCTCCCCGCCTCGTTTGAGGAACCCCGCAGTCCAGATCTGGGTCCCTTTGCTCAGCAGCGTCGCCCGGTGTGCACCGCGGACGCCCCCTAGTGGCCCAGGGCTGCATGGCGTCCGTCAGCCGAGACGTGTAGCGGGTTGTGTGGGAAGAGGGGAAAGATGCTGCGGTCCTCCGAGCGTCACATGCAGCGCCTAAAGAGGAAAGCAAGGAGACGCCGCCGGAGGGGAGGGGACGGGGACGCGGAACAGATCGCGGAAGCAGCTGTGGGTTGAAGCCGGGAGGATCGTGGAACAGAACACCTCCACGCTGGGCAGCCCCCGGCAGGCTGTCTCCGCAACGAGGGAAAAACCCGGGGAGTCCGAGCCGATGACCAGCGAGGCGGTGGGCAGCGGCCGTGCACACAGAGCCTCGCTACGGCTCTCAGCCAGAGACCGCCCAAGATCTGCACCGCGCAGCACCCAACCAAGCATGCTGAGAGCTGTGGACCCAACCCAGCCTCCCGAGCCCACCTACACCCGCTTATTATCCAGTCCCCCGCCCTCTCCCCAGTCATTCACCTACCAGGACCCGCCCACTCCCCCTGCTCCTCTCATTTGCAAATTGCTTTCTAGGCTCCGCCCACTTCCCCAGCGATCACCCTCCTAGGCCGGCACGTTCCTGGTCCCTCCCACCTGTCTGTCATCCTCTAGGCTCCTCCCACTCCCACTCCCACCCCTTTCCAGTTATT
>PVLD010029541.1:0-17922 GCA_004027595.1 Dinomys branickii
AGTCTGACTAAATTTACATGTCTGTATATGGGTCCATACATCTACAATTCGAAGATATCAATGGATAAAGCAACAACTACTGTTGAGACCATATCACCTTGTCTATAGATTAGTTGTGATTGTACTATTTTCTATGATAATGGGTATCTGTTTGTCAATATGTTTTTGTACTTTTATGTTTCTAAAATAAAAAAAAAATCAAAATAAAAAATGAAACAAAATAAAACAAAACAAAATAAAATAAAATGGCTGGGAATGTAGCTCCTTGTAAAGGCTCTGGGTCCAAACCCTAGGACTGACCTCCTACACCAAAACTTCAAGCTTATGTAACATGACATTTCTCTGTGGCTTGTACACCCTCTTGCCTCTTTCTGTCCACCACGTGCTCTCCTTACCTTGCAGCATCTACTCTGTCACTGTGTCATGGTTTATTCCTCCCTGCTGTTGTTACAGGACATGTGGGTATTTTGGACATTTCCAATTGTATATGTCTCCATTATAATATTTATAATATTTATAAATATTTATAATATTTATGGGAAACATACAGTTGAAGTGTTTGTGTGAAAGATTTTATTGAATAGAACAACTAACATTTATTCTAAGTGTCTTTATGTAATTGCTATATCAATGAATTTTTATCCATAACCTATCGGTCATCCTAGACCAATTATTGTGTAGGTTTCCTGTATAGAGGAGTAAAGCAGAGTGCAGACGCAGCTAGTTGAAAGCCCAACTATGTGCTTTCAAAACTAAGAGGCTGCAGACAGTATTGTTAAATTAGTTTTGTTATTTCATGTGGTATCCTCAGTATAATCCTGTGGGTAGTAATGTGTCTTTCATTTCTTGTTTTGTTCAACTGTATTAAGCATGAATTTTAGATTTTAGTCTTGAAATTACACCTAAATATGACCTTATGCCATGTTCTTTTATAGTGCACTCTGGAGCCTTCTGCCATTGGGACCTCACACTGTAAGATTTTTCCTGAGTGTTTGTCTTTACTGGTTTCCAAGTTTCTTTTAAGCACTTTTGCATGTATTTTGAAGTCTTGATGTGACGCTTGTCTTTTGCTTTCATGAAATTGCTGTCTGTGGACATTTCTTTTCATTAACATCTCTATTCTTTTAAGTGACTTTCAGAAAGAAGCAGTCAGGTCTTATGCATAAGGTCAGGATCTGATCATTGTTTTTGTTTAGTCCCACTCTTATTTTGGACCTCGTTTTTCCCTTACTCACACCCCAGAACCTTCCCAGTCTCTGTTTCTTGACTATTCCTATGTACAGGTGAATTCTCCAGTGTCTCAGGTGTGGGTGTGAAGACATCATCTTTGTGAAAATTCTCAAGAGTCGGAAAAAAACCCTTTATTTGCCATCCTAAGGAAAGATGTTCCAGAACCAATGCTACATTATAGGTAAAATCCCTCAGTGAAATCTGGAGTTCTTTTCCATTCTTTTGCTATAATAATAAACATTTCAACTCAGGTTTTTAAAGGAAGAAATGTGAATTGCTGGGAACCTAGACATCTTCAATGCCCTGTGGGAAGCAACAGGGTTTCAGATGTGAGCTGATGCTAAATATGGTTCAGGAAAAGTTCAGTTGTAACATCCCAGCTCCAGAGAAAGGGTTGTGCCCCAATACAACATCAGCCAAAGAAAATGTCTGAGAAAAATATCAGGCCCTCAAAATTGAATGACCCAATCCAAAAATGGGCCTCTGAGATGAATGTATATATACTTCTCAGATGAAGAAATACAAGGGCAGATAGATATATGAAACAATGTTCAACAGCATTGGTCATTCAAGAAAAGCAAATTAAAATAACACTGAGATTCCATCTCACCCCAGAAAAAATGGCTATCATCAAGAAATGAACCAATAACAAATGCTGGTGTGGTTGTGTGGAAAAAGGCACTCTTCTCCACTGTTGGTGGGAGTATAGCCTGGTGTAACCCCTGTGGAAATCAGTCTGGAGATTCCTCAGCAAACTAGGATTAGAGGTCCCATTCAACCCAGCTATTCCCCTTTTGGGTATCTTTCCAGAAGAATTGAAAACATCATAACACAGAAATATATGTGCCCCCATGTTTATGGCAGCACAATTTGTCATAACTAAATCTTGGAAACAACCCAAATGCCCACCAACTGAGGAATGAATAAAAAAGATGGGATATTTTTATACAATAGAGTTACTCAGCTATAAAGAGAAACTCGAGACTTTTGTAGGTAAATGGATACAACTAGAGACAACTTTCATAAGTAAAACATACCAGTCACGTGTGTAAACATCTGATTGTCTCCATAGTGTAAGAAACTGTAAGAATAAAGAAAATCCAAAAAGTACAGTACATATTGTGAAAGGAAACTGCTCAAGAGGAAAGAACAACTGAAATGAGGGAAGGAGAAAAGAAAGAAAGAAGGAAGGGAAAAATATGTGAATATACACAAGCTGACTAAGATAATTGTCTTACTAATTTTTGTTGTTTTATTGAAAGAAACAGTTAATACTTAATGGACCAACTTTGCATAGCTATACCTGGTAATCTGAACAACTGCACTGAAGATAATAATATGCAATATAACAACCATTGTTGATTTCCTATCAACTTGTTTTGAAATCCTACATCATTTTTAATGTTCTTTAAAAATAATTTATTCTCTTTCAGACAAAATAAGCTTTTGAGCATTTCCCACAATCCTGGCACGATTTGCAGCCTCCCACCACACCTGAGGAGATCTTGGGTTCTCTGCAGTCACTCATCCTGCAGAGAACGGAGGAGCTTTAGAGCTGGACTATTTGGAACTTGGAGGATCTTGTAGAGGAAGATCAGAAATCTTTTTTTTTGGCGGTACTGGGGATCGAACTCAGGACCCTGCGCTTGCTAGGCAGGTGCTTATTCCACTGAGCTATATCCCCAGCCCGGAAGGTCAGAAATCTGTCTTCTCAAGTCAGTGGCTCTGTAGCTGCTCCTGGTGTAGCACTCACACCATCACCCACAGATGCGGAGAATCTACAGCACTTCAGCTGTGCAGCGTCCTGACACTGCTTACTCCTCTGGAGCACTGGGAGAGATGGCACTTCTCCTATCTGTCAAGTGCCTTCAGTCTCTTGTTTATCTTGTGTATTGTTCATGGTTCTCCAAAGGAACTGATCTCTGAAGTATGTGTGGAAGGAGGGAGAGCGAGAGAAACCAATGTTTTAAATTGGAAGACTGTCTCTGGAAGATGACAAAATTCCTTCTTGCTCAGTGGAAAGTCATCTTTTTTGTTCTATTAGTCCTTCAAATATTTGGGTGAGTCCTACCAACTTTATATAAGGCAATCCACTTTATTCAAAGTCCACTTATTTAAATGTTTATCTCATCCATATAAATCCTACAGAGACATAAAAAATGAGTCCTGACCAAATTTCTGATCACTGAGAACCAGCTACAGTAGCACATAAAATTAAGCATCACACAGCCTCATGAAAATAACAAAACATAATTACACTATACCATGACCAGCACTCTCTCTCTTCTCTCTCTCTCTCCTCTCTCTCTCTCTCTCTCTCTCTCTGTCTCTCTGTCTCTCTGTCTCTCTCTTCCCCCTAAGTTGTTAGGCAGAATTAGAGAGAAATGAATAAGATTAATGGAATGGATTATACATTGCAATTTATTTATTTTATACTATAAAGATGTTCAAAGAATTGGAAGCAAATCATATCACAGAATTAAGAGATTCATAAGAGTAGTATCTTCTATATATAGAATATTGATAAAGTCATATTATTTGTGAAATAAAAATAGTCAAATAAAAATTTTGTGATTAAAAATTGCAACTTAAGTGAAGCATCTACTTGAGAAATTCAATAGCAAATTTAGGATTGTAAGGAAAAGAATCAGGGAATATAATCAACATAATCAGTGAATGTGTTATAGACAATTTGGAATGATTCAGTCTTAGTAACAAAAGAAAAAGAAACAAAAGAAAATGATCAGAACCTTATGGGACACCGTCAACCAAAACAGCATGCATCTAATAGTGTTCAGAGAAAAAGAGGAGAAAGAAAAAGGCATAAGAAATCTTTGAAAAGGGATAATTATCAAAAGTTGTCAAATTTGATATAATAATTAATCTACACGACCTAGAGAGTCAACAAAAACCAATTAAGATTAACCTGAGGAGATCCACATTTAGATTCATCATAGTCCTCCTGCTGAAAGATAAAGAGTCTTGACATCAGTAGAGAAAATGTTCATTATATACAAGAACTTTAATAGCTGACTTCTCATTAAAGGTAACAGAGGACAGAAGGGAGTGGGGTGACATATTAAAAGCTGAAAGAAAATGGCTGTCAACCAAGGTTTCCAAAAATAATGGAAAAGACATTAAGAAACAAAAGGAATATAGACTAGAAGATAAGTTAAACTACATTGTTTTGCAAATTACATAGTCCTTGAATACAGAAAATCCTAAGGTATATTTAAAAAACTATTAAAAATACTAAGTGAACTCAGTAAGGTTAGAGTATCAAGGTTAATATACAAAAATCAATTTGTGATTTTTGTACATTACAAAAGCAGTGAGCAATGATGACTCATTACATAAGCAATGAGTAATCCAAAAATGGAATTAGAAACCTGAGTCAGTGTAGAATAGCATCAAAAAGGATAAATTACTTCACAATGAGCTTTTAAAAATAGCTAGAAAATTTGTACTCTAAAACATACAAAGTATTGTTGAAAAAATTATGATTGAAATAATCAGGCATTTCATGCTTTTAGATTAGGAGATTAAATATTGCTAAAACGGCAAGAAGCACCAAACTCATTTACATATTCAGGGAAACCCTTGACAAAATCTCAGCTAGATATATTTCCCTCTCAAATTGGGCAAGCTAATCCTTAAAATAAAAACAAGAATAAATGAGAAAGATTCAGCATTCCCAATGTCTAAACTTACAACAAAGGTGAAGTTAGCATGACAATGGGATACTGGTGTAAGCATACATTTATAGAACAGTGGAATATAACTGAGAGTTCATGAAATTCTTACTTTCATGGTGCAAGAGTGCCAAAGCCACTTAATGGGGAAATAATCTCTTCAACAGAGACTGCTGGGACAAAGGATACCTTAGGTAAATTAAGTTGAACTGTTTCCTAATACCATATGCACAATTCAACTCAAACCAGATAAGACACAAAAATGAGAATTAAGATTATAAAAGAAACTATAGAAAGAATCAGCATCAAATCACTGTGACCTTGAGTTAAGCAATGACTTCTTAGACATAACACCAAGAGAACAAGTAAGAAAAATAAGTAATCTCTCTATTAGCTTTCCATTGCTGATGCAAAATACCCAATGTCCACAACTCAGTGAAGGATTTAATTTAGCTCACAGTTTCAGGCATTTGGTATCCTACTGGCAGACACCAAGGCAGGATCATCATTGCAGAAGACCATGACAAGGCAAAGCTGTTTAGTTCATGGAAACCATAAAGCACAGTAGAGAAGCTTCCCCAGAGAGGAAGGAGTGAGGGGCTAGATAGAGTACCCAAGGTCATGCCTCCATGGCTCACCCACAAATACCCAGAAGTGTGCTCCATTAATCCTCTGGGTGGCTCCCAAGCAAATCAAGTTGACCCAGTTGAGTTTAGCAACACATTTTATCACCTGAACACCCCAAAACATTTCCTTAAACCATACTTAACCCCAAATTAATAGAAAACAATAATCTCCCCTAACATGATACAACTTTCTTGCATACAATAAAACATATAATGTCCCTTTCCCAAAGTCTTAACCATTCTGGCATTTTTCAAATGTCTATGTCCAAGACTCTTCTGAGACTCAGGGCAAATTCTTTGCTGTGAATCTCCATAAAAATGAAAACTAAGTTACAGAATCCCAAGGTACAATGATAAACATGTGATAAACATTCTCATTCCGGAAAGAAGAAGAGGGACAAAACGAATTGGATCCAAGCAAAACAGATCCCAGCAGGTGAAACATGAAGCCATGTAGCCCCTTATGTGGCATCTGGGGCACAGGGTGCTGTAATGTGAGTTCTGAGGGACCTGAATGGTGCCCCCCAAGGCCTTGCAGCCGCATGCCCTCTCTCATGGACTGCTTTTGCCTGTTGCCTGCAGCTTTCGGAAGACATTCCATATTCTTGACTCTCTGACCCTAGGGTCTCCTCTGGAATTTTGCCTTCATTCTTACAGCATTACACTCTTCACTTTCTCTATCTATACTCCCACCCTTTCTTTAAAATCTGGGTGAAAGCCTTCCAGACCCCGTAACTTTTGCATCTGAATGTCAGTGAAACAGGCATCACCAGCACAGCACCAGTGTCTACTGTGTGTGTGAATGACAGCCAGACCCTCTTGGACCATCAGAGCAGCAGGCTCTGAGAGCCTGGATAATGGCACACAGTGAAAGAGCACTAGGGAACCAATTTCCTAGAGGCCCTTCTTGAAAAAGGCCCCAGGGATTCTTCTCCAATGCAAGTCTGACGCTTTTGCGCTCTTAAGCCTGTGGTGGCTGGGATTTTGCTGATTCCTGAAATATCTTCAAGTCACTTTTTTAATCTCTGTACAAAGCAGTTGGTTTCATTTCCACAGTGCTCATCCTTCAGCAGCCACATTTTCTTTGGCCCCAGTTTAACATATGTTGTCCTCTGGGCCAAATTTAAGTTTTTCAAGTTTCTCTATTCTGCTTTTTGCACCCAATTTTCACTATAAATCTGTCTAAAAGCAACCAGTAGTGCCATTCCCCAACCCAAATGTTGGGATGCCTTTCATTCTCTTCTGCCATATTAATTACCCCACTTTCCTTAATCTCAGTCTCCTATGAAGTCTGAGAACATAGGAAAACTGTGGAGAAATTTTGTCCTAATCTTGTCCTAACACATGTGGCCTCTGCTCCTACTGCCACTGGAGTCCTTGTTCCCATCTCCTGAGCCTGACCTTTACTATCCGAATTCCTATCAGCATTCTGTCTTCTGAGCTCTGACCAGAATCACCCATCATGCCCTACCTATAGTATTTTGAGGGTTTTAGCCAATATCTCCAAACTTGACAAACTTCTCCCACAAGTCAATTCCAAAGACTTCTAAACAATATATTCTGATAAAGTCACAGCAATAATCTCAGTTCCCTGGAACCAATTTTCTCCTTGTATCAGTTTTCCAGTGGCTGAGACACAATATCTTCTACCCACATATCTAAAGAGGAGAGGTTTAATTTACCTCTTGAGGGGGGATTCAGTCCAGGGGCAGATGGCTGTAGGGTAGGGGCATCTTACAGAAGAGTATGAGAGAGCAAAAGTGCTTTGCTTGTCCCAGCTGGGAAGCAGATCAGGGCAACCACTCCAGAATAAAAGAGGCCAGGGAACAGGCAAAGACCCAGGGCACAGCACCATGACCCACCAGACAGACCCACCAGACACAGCCGAGAGTGGCTGCACCCACTCTTGGGTTACTCCCAAGACTGCCAAGTTGACAGAGTCAAGTTTAACTGTCACAATTTCCTGCAGCAAAATTAAAACAATTTTTGTTGTAAGTGCACAGTTCAGAAAATGAAAACTCACAGTGTCTTGGTTACTTTTCTCTCGTTGCTGAGACAAAATATCCAACGCCCAAAATGAAGTAAGGAAAGGTTTACTTAGCTTACAGTTTGTGGAGGTTTCAGTCCGTACGTGGCTGGTTCTGAGGCAGAGTGGCACATGGCAGAGGGCAAACTGTTCAGGGCAGCAGAGCACAGCAAAAACAACCAGCAAAAGTGAAGAATCCCTTACATTGTAAACAGGCTACCCCCACCCAGGGGGCATAACTCTCACAGTGTCCATGCCCTCCTCTTGCACAGGCTCAGGATATGTACAAAATAAACATCCTAGCTTCCTGCTGAATCACTCAACTAAACCTCTAGATTGGCCAAGTTGACACAATGTATCAACCATAACACACAGACAGGCGGGCAAGATTTGCTGCCCATCTGTGATAGGAAACCTGTGTCAAAGGAGCCGAAAGGACCTCAGTACTCAGAAAGGCAGCGAAACAACTAAACTATGGTCAAAGACTTTAAATAGATAATTCTCAAAAAACAGAAATAAAACTACAGTTAGAGATAAGCATATGCTAGCCATCATTCTTCATTAAGAAAGTGGAAATAGCGGTTAACTGTCCATCCACTGGGACATTACAGTTAAAAAATAACTAAGCTGTCTATGACAAAGATACAGAAGTGCTGTGTGGCTGAGGATGTACAGAAGTGAGAGCCATCATCTATTCTCATTTAGAATGTACAGTGCTGTAGTTAGTGCAAAAAACAATTTGGAGGCCAGGGATATAGCTCAGTGGCATAAGTGCCTTCCTGGCAAGCGCAAGGTCCTGAGTTCAATTCCCAGTACCAAAAAAGAAAAAAACAAAAAACAATTTGGCAGTGCCTCAATATGTTAACACATATTTACCATATCTCTCAGCAATTCCACCCCTGGTTATCTACCCAAGAAAAATAAAACATATGTTCACACAAAAAAGGTCACACAAATGTTCATTTCAACTATATTCACAAGAATAAAAAAGGAGAAACATTTAAAATGTCCATGAACTGAAAATAAGTCCATACAATGGAATATTGTTCAGTAAAAAAAAAAGAAATGAAACACATACAACATGGAGGAGCGATATGCTCAGTTAGAGAAGCTGGTCACAAAAACTCATATTGCATTACTCCATTTACATGAAATGCCCTGAATAAGCAAATCGGTACATACAAAGAGTAGGTTAGCGGTTACATAGGGTATAGTCTGAGAGAAATGGAAAATGACTGCTCATGGGTACTGGATTTATTTTAAATGTGTTGAGAATCATTCTAAAATTAGATGATGCTGATGATTATACAATTATTTATGCCTGCTAAAAATAATTATACACTTAATCTAGGCTAAAACTTATTGCATATACATTATATATCAATAAATTATTAATATTAATTACTAGTGTATGCTAAGTACTACTCTAGTTATCAAAAAAGTATTTTAGAGATATGTCCTTATTAGAACTGTCTTGCAAATTTCATCATCTCCTGATAACACAGAAGTAAAAACAAAAAATAAAACCATGAGTTTAGTGATTCCTCTATGGCCACAGATCTAGCACAGGAAAGAATTGGAATACATATAACCCTAGCTCCAAAGCACTTGAATTGTAAGCATTGCCTCTTCAGGGAGCTGATACCCTTTGAATTAATTCATGCAAAAGTACTTTTATATCACAACATCTAGCACACTGAAAAAGCAAATTTCTTTCTAAAAGTCTTATTAACAGTTTCTTATATGTGGTGATGTGGTAGGTACAATGGCATACACACTTGTTAATCCAACTAATCTTACTTCCTTCTGTCAGCAATAGCAATGTCATCACCTAAGTGTATTTTACACACACACACACACACACACACACACATACACATTTCTGTGCAAGATAGAAGGATCATGCAACAAACACATAAACGTAAGCATACAGGTCAAACAAGATACAAATCTTCCCCCAAACTAAATTTATAACTAGAGAGTTCACAGTACATATTTTAATGATAAAATAGTTTCATTTGCATAAATATTACAAAATATCCAAGAGCAGAAGACTGTGGCACATGCCTATACTCCCAGCTCCTTGGATGGCTGAGGCAGCCTGGGGAACTTACAGAAAACCTATTCCAAAATGAAAGAAGTGGAAGGAAAAATGATCATGCTGTGATATGTATATAAACTGATATCCCAAAATGAGTGTAATTATTATGTATCAAAGACAATAATAGAAACAAAGTAAATTTAAAAGTCTCTAAATTTCCGAGAATGGGCTGGAGACATAGCTCAGTGGTGGAGTGCTTGTCTACTGTGTGCAAGACCTGTGATTCAATTCTCAGGGTTTAAACAAAACATGCAAGAAATAAGAACCAAAAGAGAGAGATAGTCCTTACAAGAAGAATTTAAGAAACAGTTTTATAAGTGGCAAACTATTTGTTTAGAAAAGGACAAAACTTATTTCATTTAAATTTGATGTGAGATTGGATGTCTTACTTGAGGACAGTATTGACTTCAGCAAACAGATAAAGGCAGCCCTAGTCTCACCACACTACACATTTCTTAGACTACCATACTGCAGTAGCCCCTTGCTAGAAACGATTTCCTTGAGTGATGCTTTGATGCTGATTAATTTCATCCACTCCCTGGCATAGCTTTGAAACACTTTTTCATAAATGTCTTGGACTAATTGGTTACATGTTGACGAACCCCATTTTTCCAACATGCTTTTATATTTTTAATATATAGGTTAATCTTATGATCTATTAGCTATTTGAATGCCAGTGAACTTGTTAACCGAGCTTGGTACTAATGAACACATTAAATGAGCCTATTTTGTGCAAAGTGAAGAGTAATTTTATAAACTTATTATCTCAGATTCACAAGACAACAAGACATGCTTCACTTTTTCTTTAAACACCTATTGATTTTTACCTCTAGCTATTACAAATTTTAGAAATATATTGTAAACACAGAGTATATTAATAGAATCCTAACAGTTTAATCCAACCTCCTTTCTATAGAGAATGAATTTCTTTATTCTTTTTAGAATTGACCTTTGAAAAATCCAGTATGATACTATCACAATATTTCCAAGACACATCACAGAAACAATTTAATTTGATGGGAATAGGGCTGTGTGTCTTCCAGACTTGGACAGGAAGAGTTTCACTTGCATAATTATTTAGAAAAACATTTAAAATAACAAGAGACTGACAAAACTGCACTGCAATCTCTCCCATGTGATGGCAAGCGACAGGATGGGGAATCCTGAAGTCTCAGTATTTCCCTGGCTGTCTCTAGCTCTGAACCTTCACTAGTACATGATCCACGCTTGTCACCTTAGGTGAGAAACAGTGTGTAGCAAAAGCTGGAGTTGGGGAGATGCCCTTCTCCCATGGGAGTTAAGGGAGACAAGGCTCGTAGGAAGGCGTTGTCACTGAAAAATAGGCACTTGTGTTAATTTCCTATCACCTGATTTGAAATTCTGTATTGCTTCTATTATTTTAGTGTTGTTTATGTCCATTTGTTAATATGTTTTCATTCTTTTATCTTTAAAATTAAAGAAAATTAAAAAATAGGAATTTGCTTTAAAGAATGCCTTGTACATATCTCTAAGTGATTATTCCCTCCCTCTGCCAGAGGCACGGACTATCTTTTCTTCTCTCCTTATCTGGAAAGTCCAGTAGGTTTTCCAAAGTTAAACTCTGCAAGTGTGAGACTCCCACTAAGACTACAGACCCTAGGAAATTATTTATCAGCCCCTTTCTAACTCCAGCAATTGATCAAAATTACCATTCAGTCTGGCTTCCTACTTTATGGCTCCAGCAGCTTCTGATGTGTGCAGTGAATTTTAGGCGCAAGTCTCGTATCACCTGTCTCTGCAGAGTTTAGGGAGCAGTTCAACCTATGAATTCAATTTTCTAATGAGCCGAAGAAAACACACTGATTTTCAGTTTGTGAAGTGTTTTTCGTTTTCTTTTTCTTATAGTAAGGACGTGACTGTGGCCTTCTGAGTTTTACATGACATAAACAAAAGCAAATGACCTATGACACAATTAAATAATGCATTAGGGTAAAATTTACGTTTTGCGGTTATCTTCCAGTTCTAGCCACGTGTGAGTGCTCAGTTCAATAGTATTAAGTATATCTACATTTTGGTTAAACCATCACCGTCACACATCCACATAAGTCTTTTCCTTTTACAAACCTGTGGCTCTACACCTGCTAAACAATAACTCCTCCCTGCAGCTCCTAACCTCCGCCATGCTTGGCTTTTATTCTTTTGATCTCTTAGTAATTCCCCCCAATGGTGTCCTTCTATGAATTAGATTACATCATTTCCAAGAAGGTCTGAGTGGTTCAGCTCTCTCAGCTCCAGAATCCCCTTCCTCTCTGAGATACAGAATATTGCTCTGTATCTACAGATCGCATTTTTCATGTTTATGCATGCTTGAGTTGATTCTACACTTTAGCTCTTGAGAATAATGTTGTTATGAATGTGAATATCTCCTCAGGCCCAGCTTTGGTTTCTTTGGGATATTCTTTCTTAAAGAATCTACTTACTGGTTTCCATAGGGGCCGCAAAGTTGTACATCTCCTTCGATAATGAACAAGAGTTCTGACTTCCCGTATACTCGCCAGAACTTGTTACTTTCTATTTTTACTTTTTGGCAATTGTTCCGTTTCATAGTGAGTTATTTGTATTTCCTAAAACATTAATTATGTTGAGCATTCTTTGAATGTGTTTAATGGCCGTTCATATAACTTCATTGGAGAAATGTTTGCTCAGATCTAATGTTATTTTTAGTTCAGTTTTAGACATTTTCTATATGTTCAATATATTAATTTCTTACAAGATATAGGATTCACAAAAATTTTATCCCAATTTGTAGATGTCTTTTCATTCTATTAGAGTGTGGTTGGATTCCCAAAGATGTTAAATGGCATGAAGCTAAATTTGTCTATCTTTTTTTTTTTTTTTTTTGCCTGAGCCTTTGGTGCCATTTATAAGAAATAATTTCCAAACGCAGTGCCATGAAGCTTTAGCACTATGTTTTCATCTAGTTGGTCAGAAAAGATACTTGTTATGATTGAAATCCTCTAAAATTCAGTAAGTTTGCATTCTTGTGTTTTGTAGTTAGACCTCTGGCATGTTCTGAGTTCGTTTTTACACGCAGCAGTGAACATAAAGCTCTAACTTCTCGTTTGTCGCCCCTGTTCGCAGGCCCGTGGCCCCCCCAGCCTCTGCGGGGCAGTCACAGCCGCCCTGCCGGAGGCCACCCGCCTGACGGGGCGGCCGCTTCTGGGCTCTCTGCTGGACTCACCTGCTCGCCTTTACGCTAATTTCACTCTGTTTGGTGTTGTGAAGCTGTGATTTAATCAGGCCATAAATCAGGAATCAGTAACTTATCAATGAGCAAAACCCCAGGTCTAGATGCTGTATTTATGAATTTGACCAAATGCTTTTGCAAACAGGAAGTTTAAATCTTTCAACTTCACACTTCTACAAAGTTATTTTGCTACTGTTGGTCCCTTGATGTTCTGTGTGAATTTTAGAATGGAGTTGTCTATTTTGGCAGGGTTTGGGAAGAGATTGCTCTAAATCTGCAGGTTGCTTTTTGTAGCACAGACTTTATTAAATCTTAATGATATTAAATCTTAACAATATTAAATCTCAACTATACATAGAATATCTTGTAGTTCATGTCACATATTAGGAAAACAATTATTGAATTTAAGAGGATTTAAATCATAACGAGTATCTTTTCTGACCAACTAGGTGAAATAGAAATCAGTTACTGAGAGAAAATTAGAAAAATGGGAGAAAGAAGGAAGGAAGGCAAAATATAAGTGTGTATATGAGGAGCTAAGTTAACTATTGCTGAAGTCTGATGGTGTACTGAAAGGAACAGTTAATGCTGAGATTGTTATGCTCTGATCAATTTTGCACGCTTGTGTCTGGTAATCTGGGCAGCTGATTTGAAGGTAACAATAGGCAATGGAATTACTATGGTGAATTCCGAACATCTTGTCCAGTGAAACTCTGTGTTATCTCTAATGTTTTATCTAATAATTATTTCCTTATTCTCTTTAATGGTTTGAACAATCTCCCATTCTTACGTCTGGTCATCTGGGCAATGTGGTTGAAGATAGCAATATGTAATATAACAACCATTGCTAGTTCGTATCGTTTTGTCTTGAAACCCTGTATCACTTTAAATATTCTTGCTTTGGTTTGTTTATGTTTGTGGTGCTTGTATGCTGCTATTGTTCTATTTCATGTTTGTTTGTGTCTCATTTATTATTCTCTTTTTAAAAAAGAAAGAAAGAAAATTAGGGAATTAATAAATATTTGGAAATGAACACACTCCTGAATATCCAGTGAATGAAAAAATAAAACACAATAGAAATTTTTAAAGTCTTGATACAAGTAAAAACGAAAGCACAACATACCAAAACATACTGCAAAACAGATGTAGTAATAAAAGAGATCTATAAATGCCTGTGTAAAGTAAGAAGAAAGATTTAAAATAAAATATTAACCTTCATACCACATGGAACCAGAAAGAGCAGAACAAACTAAACCCAGTATCACCAAAGAGAAGGAAATAAATATTAGAGCAGATAAAAATGAACTAGGGACAAAAGATAAAGTACAACAAATATATGACACTAACAGATGATTTCATGAAAGGTCAATAAAACTGAAAAACTTCAGGTAGGCTAAGAAGAGAGAAAACTCTGATAATAGACTTAGAAATGAACAAGAGGACATTATGGTTAATAGTGAAGAAATTTAAAGCATCGTCATGAATACGATAAGACACAAGAAACTGTATATCCTAGAAATAAGGGATAAATTTCTAAGGTTCTATTATGAAGAAATAGAAAATCTGATAACATGAATAATGACTCAAGATAGGCAATCAGTGATCAATAACCTTACTACAGACAAAAGACCAGGATAAACTGGCTTCTTTGGTGATTTCTACCAAATATGTAAAGATAAATTAACACTTATTTTTCTCAGCCACATAAAATTGTATGTAATGAACATGTGCAATTATTTGACTATCAAGTAAGCCTTGATAAGTTTTTCTGGTAAAAAATAAAATGTTAAAACCAAATAATATTTTTATCAAAATCATTTAGGAAAATATATACTGGAACTTCCTATCATTTATATATGGCATAAGGCCAGTGTAGGAAAAGTTATATAAGAAAGAACAGAAAATAAAATAAAATGGATAGGATAAATTAACATATACCAGTATTAAAATGAATATAGATCATCTAATGTTATTTATGAAAGGAGCATCTCAGAATTGTTAGTAAAAACTTTTCCACATATTCTTCATAAGAGGCAAATGTTAAAAATAACTACATAGTTATTAAAATAGCAAGCCCGAAATTAGATTCAAATATAAAAGAAGGTATGTGAAACAATGCCACAAGAATGAAGAGGGATTTTAATGCCGATACATTTAAAGACAAAGAGGGATATTTCATGTTAGTAAAAAGGAAACCCATTGAAACAACATGGCACAAGCCACTATGCATCTAGCATCCTGTTTCTCCCCACAGATGTCTTTAGTAACAGCAGGAGGAATTTATAAATACATAGGTGATGCATAATCATTTTGGGAGATTTTAATAATTGTTCTAGAAATAAACAATTTAAATAAACCTCAAAAGAAGACAGAATCTAAAAGATTTAAAAGCACCCATACATAGATTCTTTTTTTTCCACACACACGCTGGCAATTCTATGTCTTACAAGGGAGAAGGCAAAAGCAGAGACTCCCGACATGCACTCCCAGTGATGTGTCTGGCAATGCTGTTAACATAACAAGAAATAACTGTCGATTTGCAGAGTATCAGAAATGCACCCGCATCATTAAATAAGATAAAATTCCATTGCAAAAACTGGACTCTTCAGTAGGATCCAGGATTAGAAGAGGCCCAGCTTCAAGGACTCTGCCTGGTATAGGTTGAGTACTCCCAACTTTAAAGGTTCAAAAACCTCCTTTCCTACCTCAGAAATGTCCATCATTCTCAACTTCTGATCTCTCCACTTCCAGTCAAAAACTAGAAATTTTAAGGTATTCAAGTTAAGGCCACCTTGCTTAGCGAGTTCTTTGATTCTCCCTGGAGTTCTGACACCAGATACACCACGTGCATCTCCAGCAACTTTGCCTCCTCCTGGACCTTTATGTGTTTTGCAAATAATTTTATAACTTTGCCATGTCATCTGAATGCTGTCATCGAGCTAATGAGCTCCAGGGCGCAGACGGCAGAGCCACAAATGATCGGCATCAGGACTGACTTCTCCTCACTGTGGTTTTTCCAAAGTTTTACCCACTTAGGACAAATTTCTTTTAGCTATGATGGAAAACTGTGAGTCAAGTCATTGGCCTTGGGAAACAGGGGTCTGGCAGGTTCGGTCCTTCTAACTCAGTCGCTGAGCTATTGCTGCTGTGATAGTCATTCATCGGCTTCCGTAGGTCTCCAGCTGTTGCTGGGCTTGGCTCTGATTTTGCAAGAACATCAGTAATGTTCATCTTTTTCCTCTTCCTGATCTTGGTGGCACCTTCTTTTGTTCCCTTTGGTGGTTTCAAGAGACGTTCTTTAGGCCGCTCAGTTTGCCTTGATGATGCAGGGGCTGCACTGCCTCCTGCGGTGTCGTTTCCAATTCTCCTCCTCCTTCACCGTCGCATGATTCTGGGCTGAAGTACATGTTTCCAAACGCAGCGCGATTAGTCATGGATTGTACTGCTGTACACACTCAGAAAGCTCCAAAGCATCACCTAAAACATCATGACCTGATTAATGAAATAGGATGTGATACAACTAGAAGCTAGACCAAGAAAGACAGAAAGAAAGAGAGAAAGAGAGAGAGGAAGGAAGGAAGGAAGGAAGGAAGGAAGGAAGGAAGGAAGGAAGGAAGGAAGGAAAAGAAAGAAAGAAAGAAAGAGAAAGAGAGAGAAAGAGAGAAAGAGAAAGAGAGAGGAAGGAAGGAAGGAAGGAAGGGAGGGAGGGAGGGAGGGAGGAGGAAATAAACAGAACATGCTCTTCAGTTCTTAGGGGAGGAACCAAGATCATCTTATAGCACCAGGGGTCTGGGTCAAGAAGGGTCGGAAACAAAAACAGGGACTGGAGCCCTGAGAAAGGCCTCAGAGCAGCCAGCCCCATAACAACCTGAGCAGCACCAGAGGTGAGGTAGTAGTAAATTACAAACCAAAATTTAACATGAACATCCAAGAGTCCATACTCATAAATAAGTGACTTCATAAATATATGTGAGGAAAAGAAAAGTCTCTTGCATAGAAAAAGCCCAATGACTTCCAAGTCTGTGGAGCACCGCTACCAGCCTCTCCCGTTTGGACTCGAGCAACTCCCTTCCAAGGACTAGAACCACGGAGCTGTTGGACTGGGTAAGGCCGAAAGCCCGCCCTCAGCTGCCTGGTCAGGCTCGGCGCGGTCCTGGACAAGTCACAGAGAGGGCGTGTTCTCTCGGTGTGATGCACCGGGGGTCGCGCTCTGTGCTGGCTTCCTGTCCCAAATCCGGCATGCCCGGGAAAAGCCATCTCGTCAATTTTAAGCTAAAGATTTTTACAGCCCGCCTCAGCAGGACTCTTCAGAACTGCCAAGGTCGTCAGAAGCAAGGCAATTCTGAGAAGCTGTCACAGCCTGAAGAGGCAGCGAGATGGTACGTTGCTGTGAATGAGGTCGTGGAGGAGGAACAATAGGTAAACATCTGAAGAAGCCAGGGTAAAGTACAGCTTCTATTCGAGCGCAGCACGCACCTTTGCTTCACGAGCTGCCGTGAACAGATTCCACTAGTGAGAGTCTTAGCCATGTGGAAGCCGGTATGGACAAGCCAGAAATCGCTGTCCCGCTTTTGGAACTTTTCCGCCTACCTAAAACTGTTCTAAAATTAAAAGACAGTGACCGAAGAAGGAGAGATTGTAACATTACTGACGCTTTTATGATGGCTGAGGTAAATCCTCGTGGGATCGTTCTAGCATGTCATGCGCGGGTTGTTGCTGTGAGTTTGTTGTCTTTTATTATTCCATCTTATGATTTTCTTAATTTTGTTGTAACACGCATTTCAGCTGTATCCTGGATAGTTCATCTTTTATATGAGGAGGAATTAGTTCCTCATCACGTTTATAAAATTTTAGCTAAACTTCACCCTGGTTTGGTGAGCAGGTGATCTTAGACTGCTTGGGGAACTGCAGTTGTAATTCCGGCATAACCTTCAGACCTTCGCTGTATTGCTTTGGTCTGCTGCTTTATGTGGTGCTCTGGGGAGCCAGCTGCTTCCCATGGCGGGGGGGGGGGGGGGGGG
>PVLD010029542.1:0-17922 GCA_004027595.1 Dinomys branickii
GATCCCCGCTTCTTCCCCGCGGGGATCGTCCCTGGCTCCCAGCGTCTGGGACTTTCCCACGTCTCGCCCCCGGCAGCCTGGTCCGCCCTACCACATCTCCCCCGGCATCTCAGAGAAATACGCCCAGTTTAAACTTCCCAGCCGAGGTTCCGGCATTCACGCTCACCAAGTCTGTCTCGAGCTGGTGGTGTTTATTAAGGAGGTTCGCTCCCTTGCTGCTCACCCGGTCGCCATCTTCCCTGGATCCTCTGATATCCTCTTTGATCTCCAGCCACGATCTCCCGTCTCCCCGGACTCCCACAGCACTGTGCTGCAGCACATCCACCCACCTCCACCACCAACAGTCTTAGTAAGTATTTATTGAAAAAAATCTGTTTACTGTGGTGCTTCTCAAACTGAATAAAGGAAGAGCTTTCAAAGGATAGATATTAAGATGTTATGGGATTCCAAAATTTTGTTAAGTGGTACCTGGGATGCTCTTGCCAAAAAAAATCAGTGCAAAAATAGCAGAGTCCATACAGGAAAATAAAATGCATTTCCAAGTCAAATGTCCTGTTGAAAACATGCCGTCTTAGCTGATGGGCCCCCTTTTCCTTCCTGGTCACAGCTAATGCAGCTGGCATAGCGACCTATTTTAGAACCTCAGGGCTGCAGCTTTGCAACAGTGAGCTAGTGCATTAACTGCTCTTTACGACAAGGGGGTGGAAGAGCCCTGCGGAGGTGAGTGCTTTGAGGGAATGAAAAGGGAGGGTGGATCTCTTTCCCTTATTTTTGACTGATTCTAAGGGAACAATTTATTCACTGAAACAGGACAGTTGGATTGAGTGGGCGCTATTCCTAAGCACTCTTGACTACCGATGCCCTCTGCAAACTGGAAATCCTGGCCACCTGTACAGGTGGGAGCCACACTGGTCCACGTGGGCAGGATTAGATGATGGTTGCTTTCCTGCCTCCCTTAGAAAGTGAAGACTACATATGAAATGAAAAATACGTGTCTGTGTAGCTGTGGAAGAAGGGTCTACAATGGGAACTGTTGCACTTCGTTATGGAGCATGAGAAATTACACAACATCCAAATTTGTAAGCTGGGAAAAATCTAGAATTCCAGTGTCTGAAGATGAGAGAGAAAGAGAAAGAATATGAATGAATTTGCTTTGCTTTTATTTGGGCCCTGGATGGAAAGAGGACACCTACTTCTGCGAACACACATCTCCTGACTCCGTTCACTGGCTCAAATTGAACCTCTTCCAGAACATGCTCATGGACACACCCAGAACCGGTGTCTGCCTGCTCCGCCGGTATTCCTCAGCCTAGTCAAACCGACCCGAAAGAGTCTGGCAATCACATACAGTGGTAGCTATTTTAGATGAAAAATTTGAATAAGGCATGAAAAAGAAAACAAGTGAAAAGACGATAACTACTGTAATAGTTGAATAGTGGTCTAAAATGGATCTTGAAATGGAAAAAAGACGGGAAATAAAATTTCCAAGAGGTCCCAGGTGAAAGGATGACTCATATTTCTTCTTCAAACTAGCTTCCTTTGCTTTCCCTCACACCCTCACTCTCCCGCTCTCCCCCTCTCTCCCTCTGTCCCTTTCTCCTTCCCTCTTCCTTCCTCTGCTATGGATTGAGCCCAGGGCCTCCCACGTTTTGAGTGCATGCTTTGCCACTGGGCAACCCCCTAGCCGGAAACACTCTCTGTTGATGACTTACAGGACTGTTGTATGGACCGAATGAGGCTATGTGTGAACATGCCGAGAATCCTAAGGTGCCACATCAGTAGCTGTAATTTAACTTCTGTTTTACACTAAGCAGCAACACAGCTGAAGTTTCTTTAGCAGCTATAGTACTCTTCCAGGCTATCTGCTTTTGTGAGACAAAGAAATTGACACAAAGTATAGACCAACTTCTATGTTTGTGATCCTTGCTACGTTCAAAGGACTTTTAAAAAGTATTCTCTGGAGTTGGGGATGGTGGTGCATCCCAGCATGTGAAAGGCTGAGGCAAGAGGATTGCCTTGACTTGAGGCCAGCCTGGGTCACATAGTGAGTTCAAATTCAGCCTGAATTACAGAGGGAGACTATGTCTCAAAAAAAGATCTCTACCTACTAGCTTGAAATAATCTAAAACTAGGCTGTGAACAAAAATTATGCTGTGTGTCAGGACAGCCACTGTCTGGGTATCTGGTAGTGTACTCGCCTGCCAGAAGACAGCTCTGCTCCGAGATCTCAGCCTGCGCCTGTTGTGAGATACCTCCACTTCCACTGACACCAATGGGCTCACATCTGGTCAAACTCCTGTTGTGTCTGATGTAAAATATACTAAGGATCATCTCTCAGGACTTTGCCTTAAATACTTTGTAAACAACATCAACAACTTCAATGATAGAGAATCAAGCACAATTTAATATACAGGTTTCAAGGAACTGATTTTAAACGTGTTTGACCTTTTCTGTTACTTGTGCATCTAATGGACAATCCCTCTCCCCATCCAGCTCTTTCCCAGAGACAAAACCTTGCTACAACCTCGTTTACTTTATCATTTTCCACTTTTGCAGTTCTCCAGACCCTGATGGATATCCTCTATCTTACACTTTTCATCTCCCTGTTTAATCTGCACTTCTATGCAGGATGGGATGAGAGCGAAGAGTGAACGTGAAGAGTTATTTCCTTTAGTTTCTTTTTATGATTCTGGAAGAACAGAGTAACATAGTCTGCTTGCAGCACAGCAACAAAAAATTGCCAAAACTTCACTTTGGTTTGAGATGCTGGAAAACATGATGACTTCTAAAGCATAGTGCCTGATTGTTTTACATTTAAGTGTTATTGACTGTGTAAGTTCTGCATGATGAGCTATATATAATCATCAAGTGCCCGTGCTTATATACCTATAGCAAATTCTGGTGAAGCATTTGTAAAAAACTTGGCTTTAGGTTCTATTGCTTCTGTATTCCCAAAAAGTATAGACATATATATTTTTAACTTCTTAGGAATATTTCGTATGAGAGCCAAACCAAGAAAATTCCAAAGCAATGTCTTTGTGATGATAGAATGTGAGATGTAGAATTAGGATTTTTTAAAAATAAGATTTCCCAGACTGCTTTAGATCACATCACATCATCACATGATATCACATGACATGACATGACATGACATGACATCATCATAAACATTTCCATTGCCTGCACACTGCTTATTCTGTCAGGTATCTGCAATACAAAGATAACAGAACAGATTTATATTTAAGACAGAGTCCAATGCTGCATATGTACTTGACACTAAACTTTAGGGTTAGAGCTTTAAAAACAAATGGAGGCAAATTTATTGCCTCCCATTGATCAAAATTTAATTAAATTGTAACACTAGACTATGAAGATGTGCCATGTGATTGCCACTGAGGTTACATTGAGGAGAGCAAAAACATTTAATGAAAGTTGAGGTCATGCTTGATGCTGCAATATGTTATTTCGTAGAACACCAAAATGAGATATACCCTGTGTTCTGTCCTTATCTTCCATACTCAGGTAAATACCTGAGACTGTAGGAAGTTTATTTAGTTTGAGTTGTACAGCGGAACCGTGATCTCCACAGAGTTTCCAATGAAGTAAATCCATAGTTTTTGGATGAAAAGTTATTCCAGAGAAAAGAATTGGGAGTTCGGAAAATTTCAAAGGAAGTACAAGAATTCTTACTGTCTTTGGTGTTATTAATTTGGTCCAGCCATTAAATACTGTCACTGTAAATGCTTAAGTGAATTCCTCTACAGTCAGGAGACACACTTTAATCAATTGTGGGGGAAAATTGAAATTTGCCCTAAAAATGCAAATTCACATTTGTAATCATATATTTTCACGATACTTAAAAATTAAAAAAAAATTCCCAAAGTTTAATTTGGGGTTCCTATGCACAACAAGTATAATATTGAATTGAGAGTACTGAACAGAGATTTCATAAATATCTTAGGCAACAATATGGTATTGTCTAAAGAATAAAGGCATAAATTATTAATCTGTTAAAATATATTCTAGGGAAGGAGAGGAGGAAGAGGAGGATAGCTGTGTAGGTATGTATGTATGTGCAGGATGGCTGACTGACATGGTTGTATTGTTGTCTCATGTCATATTGATGTGGGAAACAATCGGTGATTAGTCATTTGATCAATCTTGTATGTCTATTTGTATTGTCCTGAGTATACACTTGAAGCTACCAATGTGTAATACAACAACCATTGTTGATCCCCTGCCACCTTATCTGTAGTTAGGTTTTTGTACTGTTCTTGTGCTACTGTGTGTATGTTTGTTAGTGTTTTTGTTCTTTTACTTTAAAAAAATATATATATATTCTAGGTTTCTATCTTGATAAATATAATTTAACAGGAAAAAATACAGTCAGTGTGCAAAATTCTGTTGTTAATATGACTACAATTTGGCAAACTATCAAAGACAATTTATTCCTGTACCTGCTTGAATGTTTTGTTGATGAACTGGTGATAGTTGGATGAGTGATCAAATAAAGCATATACAATTCACAATCATTAATTTAACCCACAAAATTACTTTCTCTTTCTGAAAAAATCACTACAAATTTCTTTATGCAAGAATCTATTCCATTCAAGCTATTGGAGAGGAAGGATAAGACAAATTAATTTGTCCTTTCTCTGACCTAAATGTTTCCACCTGTCAGATATTCCCTGCACTCCAAAGCAGGGTCTATTTGTGACACTATCAGAAAATCAGTACTAGAAACTTCCTGCATTTGGATGTAGTCATTCTTTTCTAGTAGAAATAGGATAAGACATGCAGGCTGGGTGTTGTGGATTGAGAATTCATGGTTAACTTGTAACCCCCAGCTGAACTGAACCAGAGTGGTGCTGAGTGTGGGGGCCAGAGGATTGATGATTTTTTTTTTTTTTTTTTTTGGCAGTACTGGGGATTGAACTCAGGACCCCCAGCCCTTGATGAGGATTTTTGCCAACAACATAAAAAAGGACTGGAGAAGGAGAAAGTTATTGGGAAGCTATTAGGGAGCTGTTGGTTCTCTTGGAGGAGCTTGTCATGCTGGTTTTCCTGATGAACTCGGTTATTCTCGTTGGAGGGGCTTGGGACCTGTTGTCGCTGAGAATGGCTATGGTTCACCTTGGGGGAGCTCTGGTCCTTACTTTGAGCATCACTTCCTGGCTCGGAGGGGAAGATGGTGCACTGTTCAGTGTCCTGGAGAAGGTTGTCACACTGGCCATCCTGATACAGACTTGGCTCTTCTCATTGCTGGAGGAACTCAGGATCTTACTGTTGCTGAAGATGACTGTAGTACTTTTTGGGAGAGTTCTGTTCTTTACTTTGAGAGTTACTTCCAGGTTCCAGTGCAGATTCCTGAGCTTGCTAGCACAGATACTTCATCCCACTGGTACAGACTTTCTAGCTTCTACCGCTGACCTCTTGGCCTTCCCAGAACAGATCTGTGAAACAGGCCTGCATGAGACGTTGTCATGGGTTCTAGGCCTCAGGTGGGACTCGTGGAGGGCATTGTTATGGGCTCTATGTTTTTAGCTGGACTCACACAGGACACTGCTGTGAGATCTGGCCCCTCAGCTGGATTCTTTGGGTCTTTAGTGTGTGGACAGGTTTCCTGCACTCTCTTTGTATATGACTCTGGGTGACTGCTATAAAATAATCTTACAAATTGACTGTTCTGTATTAAATTGTTACTTTGCAAATGCCAGACTACAGCACTGAGTTTTAGTTGTAGTAAATGTAGTAAAAATGCCAGACTACAGCACTGGGTTTTAGTTTAGTCACAAGAGGAAGTGGACAGAGTCATGGATGTGCTAAAGCCAGAACCAACAGTGGTATCTTTCCAGCTCTGATACTGAGACCTCACACTGGAGTGCAGATATAGTCGTGGTGGGAGTATTTACACTTCGGGAATCAGTACACACTACACATCAGGTCACTCTTGAACTCTGTGATAAACTTCAGCACATCACTGGTTATGAGTTGTAATGCATAGTGGATTTTGGGTGAGCACGATGTCTATGTGCCCTTTAATACACTTGTTTCTGCATGAGTTGGTGATACACAGCACCCTCCAGTTTTTTTTTTTTTTTCTTTTTTGGTACTAGTGACTGACTCCTGGCCTCATATCTGCTAGGCAAACATCTTACCACTGAGCTACATTCCCAGCTCCTTTTTCTATTTTATTTTGAAACTTGGTCCAGCTAAATTTTCTGCGCTGAATTTGGGCTTTTCCTGCCTCAGTCTCCTAAGTAGATAGAATTACAAGTGTGTGCTGCTGGGTTTTTAAAATGCTCTTGTTATTTTGCCCAGATCTAAGGGCAACACTGACATCATTACATTGTTATTTTTGAAATGATTGTTTTCTGTAGTTCTTTGAAACTAAAGGTCATTTTAAAAAGATGACTTTTTTGGCTATACATTTTACCCATTTGATATTTATCCTATTAGTAAATAAAATTATGTATTGGTCACTACAGTATGAAATAAATTTCTTTTGTTAATATAAATTGATATAATGTCTTAGTCTGTTTATTCTTTTTCATGGTTACTAGAGCAGATTTTTTATTACTAAGCATTGATCCAATTAGGAAAATAAAATGTTTTGGGATAAAAATATCTACAGAAATTGTGTGTCTGTTGTGTGTAGAATTAAAAGAGCATTGATTGCTTAACTTTTACAGAGATGGATCTTAACCTTGAAAAAATTCTTGATTAGTAAGAAAGACAGGCACCAGTAAGATGAAACAGTCTAGAAAAAAAGTAAGGCTGGTCAGATTAAGTTTGTTCAATTGCTTTGATGTAGTACATTAAAAAAAAAACAGTGAAAAGTTCACCGTGTAATTCTTGCTCTAGATAATCGAACAAAGACAACATGGTTTGGCTTGCCAGGAACTGAGCGTGGTA
The DNA here is from genome assembly GCA_004027595.1 of Dinomys branickii. Lineage (NCBI taxonomy): Eukaryota > Metazoa > Chordata > Mammalia > Rodentia > Dinomyidae > Dinomys > Dinomys branickii. The sequence continues at coordinate 6,916 of PVLD010029542.1, forward strand.
ATTAAGAAACTGATTTATAAATCAGGGAAAGAATTCATGTAACAACCCAACACAAAGCAGATCCTCCATTGTAGAATTATTTCCATCTTGTTCTTTATTGATAGTATGGTTAGTTCAGAGCCCTGCCAACTCATATAACATACTGAACTATTCATCCATTTCCTTCTAAGGCAAATGGATTACTAACTCATACTTGGGCTTTATGAAAATACTATCATAAAAATATCTAGGCATATGTTGACCATCAAAACCAGGTAGTGTATCTTTTCCTCTTAGAATGAATTCAACTGAGATGATGAACTGGCATTTAATACACATGCAACATTTACATTTATATATTCATTTGATTCCAAATGCCTTTTGTGCATAATATTGTTTATAGAAACAAGCCTGGTTAAAATTATGCTTTATATTTGACAACTGCATTTGAAATGAATGTTTTCCTAGCTTTGAATATGGGATTTGTTTCCATGGTTGAATGGGAAGCTATTGCTCTTCTATAAGAAGGGTAACTTAGAAGAAGCTGGATGCTAACAAATGCAGCTAAATAGTCATGTGTTCTGTGGTTCACAAGGGCAGGAGAAGCAGGGAGTTATTTAGCCACATTTAATAAATTCTTTTATTTGTCTACTTAGTCATACTTCTGTTTATGGCTTCAGCCACTGTTGCTATGAAAGGCTTGAGTTAGTGACTGGGAGTGGAAGTGGGGGCCTGGCCATGGGCTGCATGATGCTGGGTTCCGGTCAGAGCCCCTGAGATGGGAGGTCTCCCCACTGCTGGCACGTTTTCACTTCCCAGCTTGCTGTCTGTTGTGTGGTCAGGCCGTGTGTCTCAGTGTTGCTTTCCACCAAGAGTTGAAATGATTATTGTGCAGAGACTGTAACCTGTTAGCTTCTCCACAAAGGCAGCCCGAGCACTGGCAGGCGGATGGGTACAAAGTGTTATATGTGATAAGTCAGAATTTCACAAGTGACTCTACCCACTGCTTGGGATTTGCAAATGACTGGCAGCGCATCCCTGCAGTTCTTCCCAGCCCTGATTTGTGAAAGCGCTGAGACAGAAGCGGGCAGGGGCGAATGCTTCAGTCGGAATAAGAGGGAAGAAGGCTGTGGAGTGAAGGCCTGGTGGGTGGAAAGAAGATCCCGAGCGTCCAACCTGAAATAAAGCTCTGGTTTATAGTGAATGTTTCAGCGCCTGTATAGGTATCGTTGAGATTACTTAAAATTCTTGAAATATGTAGGCCTCAGTAGAAATACAGGAGGAAAATCAGTGGGTAATCTTACAAACCACTGCTTCTTATACATCCCTTTGCCATGTGTTTGTTAGAACTGAGGTCCTACTTCATGGGCACGTGCTGCAGTAGGGGCTTAACCCTTGAGCTCCTAATATGACCGCTGTTTGAAAAATATACCCTCAGGTACAGTCACTGCTCCTGTGGTATGGTTGTTACATTAGAAAAACTCCATTCATTACATGCTCTGCAAAGCTAGTTCTTCTCCGAACTTCGTGCACCCATGTTGAACTGTTTATCAGGGTGAGCTCCCCTTTGGGTGTCTTGGTTCCCATTATCGCCAGTCCACTTCAGAGATGTCATGAGAATGCAGTACAAGAACGCCTAACAACATGAAACCACCAATGAGCAAGCGGTCCAGGTCTCAAGCTCTTTCTTCCAGAATATTCTTTGAATTTTATTGGCCATTCATGAACAGTTGTATAAGTCCAAAAGTATAGGAAGACGTGGTCTCTGAGGTCACGGGGATCTTGATGTGTGCTCTTCCCATCGGCATAGCCAAGCAGGGACACCAAGTATTAGGGAGCAGGTTTTTGCATGTCCTTGAGAAGGAACCGGTAATTTCCTTTACAAAAAGAGAAAAAAACTAAAAATAGTATACAGTTCTCTCTCTCTTTTTCTCTTGCTCACCTAACCCCCCCATACAGAGTCTCACTAAGTAGCTCAAACTGGCCTTGAACTCACCGTCCTGCTGCCTCAGCCCCCAGAATGCTGGCATTGCAGGCCTGTGCCATTGTGCCCAGGCTGATCCCTCTTTTCCAATAATATTTGTTACCATAAAGGCACAAGTCTAAATAAAAATATTCTCCGTGCTATAACTTCAGTAATTAATGATATAGATAGTTCCACTTACTCTTGCTTCAGTACAAACTTGAATCTTTCCTTCTTGACAGCTTAAAAGAGATCCTTATACATTTTTCTTTTGCTACTAAGACACATATTAAGACATTTTTTTCCCAGAGTCTAGGCTTTCTCTTAGTTGACGAATAGTTTCATATGTTATGATTCTGGAGTTGCTTTTATATATCTGTAAATGTTTATTGTTCATTCCTCATCCTCAGCTTTCTTTGCATAGCTTTCTTTACCTCATCAGCCACTGGGGACTGAAGTACTAATATATTTACATTTTTTTCTTCTATATAACTCAAGGTTTTAATGTGAAATTTCCGTTCTTCCACATTGTGATTTATCATTTCCTAAATCCTGGTTTCTTTTTTTGGAATAATCATCGGTAGATATAATTTTGTATTCTAGTAAATTGCACATTCAAATAATAGAAGAGAATCTTTTGCAAATGTCAAAACATTTAAATAAGTAAATTAGTGTGCATTGATATTTCACAGGGAAGGGTTTAAAAAATACATGCTTGATCTTTTTTTCCCTTTCTCACATACTTTTAGTTTTGCATAAAATTCTCTTTCTTGCTTTGTGCACCTGGCAAAATAAAAACCCAGGACATAGGACTACTTTCTTGAAGCCTCCTGACAAATCCCCACAAGCTGGACTCTATTCCTTGGCCCATCTTTGCATGGTGTAGATGTGACTATAATGGCAGCTACCTATTATATTATAATAAAAATGATTATTATTTTACTAATGTATTTTTACCTGTCTTTCTCCCTAACTGAATTTGGGATTATTAAAATGAAAATCTGTGTAGTAGTCATGTATGTATTTTGTTTGTTTAGGCTGGCATAGAGCATGGAGAAGCTGACCAGTGAGTGTTGGTGAAATCCTTCGTAAGGTCTAATTAAAAATGGAGGAATGGAACTCTTTTCTGTTACATGAGAATTTTCAAGATGGATTAAATTCTCATGACATTAAGGGGTACATATTTGGGAAGAAATTATGCTGAATTAGTGCATTAGACATATTTTTATTTCGAAAACTGCGCTAGGAAACCCAGTTGGTTGAAAAACAGTAGTTGCTGTGCTCTGAATGAATCAACTTTGTACCGCAAATATTATTGGGAACTTCTATCAGAAAAATCTGGAAACATCTAAGATGATGGAGAGTTAGAGAAGAATGGACAAAACCTACAAACCTATTTTCCGCATGGGATGCTTTTACAATCAGGACCTGCTTAACTGGGCAGGATTCATATTTTCACAGGTGTTAATGTATTTCTGTACCTGGAGGTAATAGATTTGTGCAGAGAATGGTTCTCATGTTCTCAGGTTTAGTTCCTGATTTAACTTTTTTTCTCGTTTAGCCAGGGGACTGCTTGCAGCAGGAGAAGTCCATGCTGAGAGGGTGACAGCACGTGCTTATGTTCCCATGCGATTCTAATCTACTAGAGCAAACCAGAGCTTCCTTTTCATTATAATTCTCCGTATGAGTCACGGGCCATAAGGTGCAGCCCCAAGTTTGTCTTTAGTTTTGGGGAAACAATGTCATTCCGATTCATGGAAGGATTTAGGAGATTCCTTTCGTTAAGTGTCTTCTAGCCAAGCGACAGAATTTTTTTTAAATGAGAAACTATATTTTATATCACTGACCTGATTTGCTTATCTCATAGATGACACAGTCAGAAACGTAAAAGCATTTCACACCTTGCTCAAGGTTACAGAGATGGAACTAAGGTCACTGTTCTTTCTGTTTCTGCAGGGTGACTTTACACGGGGGTTCGGACATGGCCTGTGCCCCAGCGCTCCCCGGCATGGTGGGGTTAAGATGGGAGAAGCTGTAAGAGGTGGGGCCGAGGAGAAGGTAATTAGGTAGCAGTGCTGAGGACCAGCTAGACATGGGACAAGCAGGCAATAACTAATATTAATAAACTGGCATAAAAAGAAATTGAGAGTCTGTCCTGGGCCTACATGGCTCTTGGCGAAACCGGTGCTACCTTAGGGACAGATTAATCTTTAAGGCAACAACCAGAGCCGAGGCCAGCAAACAGCCTGTGCTGGGACCTCAAAGCAAGATAGCATGGCTGTTGAGGACTGTGACTGGTGCAGATTCTGTCTAGCTCAGTAATCCAGTTAGCGGACAGTCAGGGTACCAGCTAACCACGGTCTCTTCCTGTGAGATTTCCCAGAAATGCATCGTTCTTTAATTCCTGAACCTGGACCTCATCAGCAGTCCATCCCCACTGCTTCCTGCATCCCACCAGCACTAGCACAGCCCCCAATCAAGCTGTACACCTAATAAAGGCCAAAGATCCCATACTTCATGGTCATAGCCTGTTGTTGGGCCTTGGCCTTGTAACTAAAAAATATATTTTGTATGTGTTTTACTCTGTTGTACCTCTGAGCAGGAGATTGGTGACCCTAGGCCTGGATGACCATATAGTGGGACTCCACCCTCACAGCTGGAATAAAAATATCTTTTGGTGGCAGTGGGTCTCCTGGTACCGGGATAGTTCTCATATGAGTGGGTTGCTATAAAGTGTGTGAGCTTCCTCTGCTTGCCCTTTCACCGTGTCTGCTCCCTTGCTCTGTGACACACCACCACGCAGCCCTCCACAGAGCCTAGCAGATTTCCATGCCATGCTTTTTGACCTGAACTATGAGCTACATAAATCTCTTTTCCTTAAATGTATTTAGCCTCTGGTATTTTGTTACAGCAATATAATTGGATGAAAAGAATTAGTTTTTTTCCCTTCCAACACCAAGAAAGGCCAAATCATTAGGAATCTGATGTCAAGATATGTAAATGAGTCCTATTTTGATTGATATTTTCTTTCTTCCACTGTGTGTGCAGAATAATAGTCACAGAAGATGTCTATCTCCTCATCCTTGTGAATGTGTTGTCCTACATGACAAAACGACTGTGGAAGGAACGAAGATTGTGGAGGTTAATGTAGGAAGGTTATTGGGTGGTCTCAATGAACACACATGGGCCTTTTGGAAAGAAGGGCAGGTCAGTAAGTTAGAAAGATGAAATGGAAGGAGAGGTGGAGACATTCAGGCTCTGGCAAAACATGGTCGGCACGAAGTGTGGAGGAAGGAAACCATGACCAGGGACGCAGGCAGCTTTCAGAAGCTGCAAAAGGCAAGGGAATGGGTTGTGCCTTAGGTCCTCAGGAGTGCAATCCCGGTGACCTTTAGGTCTTGAGAGACTGGAAGCAAACCGCAGGCATGGTGGTGCACGCCTGTATTCCCAGCCCTCAGGAGGCTGAGGCAGGAGAATTGCTGTGACTTCAAGGTCATCCTGGGCTACAAAGTGAGTTAAAGGCAGCCTGAATTACATAGTGAGCTCTTGTCTCAAAACAAACAAACAAACAAAAACCAAAAATACCTCCCAAAATGAACCCAAACTTCTGATCATTAAAGCTTGTGGTAATTTGTTACTGTAACAGTTGAAAACAAGTATGCTTTCTTTCTCCACTCCCTTTATCTCCTCCACTTTCACATCCTGCCTATAATCCTCTTCTCAGTCTTCGTTATCGCTGTTTCTGTCATCAGCAGCAGCAGCATCCGCACACCACTGCTGGCCCCTTTTGTGGAGTGACTGGTAAGTACAACGCACCGCAGTCGTGCATCGCATCCACCGTCTCTGATCTTCAGTTCTTCCCGCAGTCCTCCTCCAGGTGGGCACTGTCAATTCTCCTTGACAAGTGCGGAAACTGATTCATGCAAATCGGTTTCCTAGAATGGAAAGCGATTCTTTATAGGCTGTGTAGCAAGGATGTGTAAGATCATTTATCTGTGAGTAAAAAACCATTTCAACTTTGTAGATAGGCAAAAGCTACAACACTATTATTTCTGGCCTGAGTTCGTTATGACAACTATAGAGACTAAAAAAAATCTGAAAAAACTCTCTTTGCATTGATTGGCTCTGGGTTGTAGACAAATGATTATCAGCAATGCATAGCAACAGGGAAAATGACATATATATTATAAGATTATGTATATATAATATATATGTATGAAATTAAAAATATCTTACCCATTGATCCTCAATGAACACAGTAGTTTGAAGGATTGTATTTCATAGTAGTGTGAACAACTTCCATCTACAAGCTTAGAGGTCAGGAAGATTACCCTGTGAGTTTGCAAAAAGCTTCTTCTTAGGTAAGGAGAGTTTTCTAATTTCATCATCACCTGATCTAGGGTCAAGTTCAAGTTGCTAAGCAGTGCAGTGTGTTTACTTCATAGTAATGAGTGGGTTGAAAGCGTATATTTTTGTCTCACAGTGTGGAAATGATTAAGATGTACGGGCCACGGATGCTTATTAAGTACCATCTGCTGGTGGCTCTGCAGCAAAGCCGGATGCTGTGAGAGCCTCAGTTACTGAGGTGCAGTAGCAGTGGGGTAGGGCTGGGAGGACAGAGGCCCAGAGCCCTGGAGCAGAAGTTAGAAAGGGGGCTTGGGACAGTCTGAAGGCCACAGAAGCTGGCAAAGGGAGAAAAGTAAAAGGGAGAAAAGAGGCTTAGAGAAACAAAATTCAGGGACAGGGCTAGAGAACAGGGCTAGAAGACATAGAGAAGGCTAAATATTTCAAACAGTTTTTGAGAAAAATAAAAGATACCTTACAATAATAAAATGATAACTTAAAAAAATAAATCCCACTTCTCTGAGCAAGACCACTGCACTCCCAGTGCCTTAAACTAGCTCGGGCTTCATAATGTTACGGAATTTTTTTGAGACAGGGTCTTGCTACATAGTTCAGGCTGGCCTCAAGCTCACTTTGTAGTCCAAGCTGACCTAACTCACGGTGCTCCTGTTGCCTCTTGGGTGCTGGGATTGTAGGTGTGCACCACCACTCCCAGCTAGGCTTTGTCATGTTTAGAGTTCTCTTGCTCGAAAATATTCACATGGCAGTGACGACAAACTATCCCAAAACATTGCAACTGAGACCAAAACCAAACCCTATGTCCCACGTGGCCTTTTCTCACAGGCATCCCTCAGATGACTGCGCGGGGCTCAGCCCATTCCGGAGGCCAAAGCAAGAAGCACACTTCGGCTTGGGAAATGCAAACTCTCAGCGGAGAGGAGGCTCAAGGCGGGCCTGAGAAGCCCAAGTCAGATGGTGGAGATTCAGGTAGAGGAAGCCACTGCCCCAGCTGCGACCTCCAGAACTGTGCTCCAAAAGTTATAAATAGAAAATGTGCTTTTCCTATTGAGTTGCTCTTATAACTAGCTTAGAGATATTTTCCAAGTGCAAATCCCTAACACTTTTAAATTTTCATTTCACCCAGTAGGAAGAAAATACTCATTAAAGGATCCACAAACCTCAGTTTCTTGGCAGGAGTTTTCAGCTCATTACATGGTAATTAATACTAATCTATATGCTAAAAAAGTAAATCAAAACCCCAAAAAACCCTTTTTTCTTTGTTCCAATTTTTATACTCCTTCTCTTCCAGACAGCCAATAAAACTAAAACAGAATTCTTTATTTTTTCCAGAGGCTATAAGGCAAATAAAAATATTCATGCCTCAGCTAAAGAGATCTATGCATTTTTAGATTCTTGATGGTAAAAGTTTATTATCATCTGTGAGATTGTTAACATTACTGAAACACATTGCAAGGACCGTAGACCCCACAGTCAGCACTAATGACACACATAATCTTAAAGTTCTTTAAATCTACTTTATAGAAATTAGATTAGGTTGTTTGTGTTAGATTAATTAAAACTGTGACTTCACTGAGATTACATTTCATGTTATATCTGGTATCAGGTACACTAGGGTTATATGGAATTTAAAAGCTTGGCCTCTGATGATTATTCCATGCTTTGCCATACAAAATAAATGTGAAATATAGAGTGTTTGGTTAGCACCTCATATTTTTTGGAGAAGTTGTAATAGTTTGAAAACAGTGGAGAGAAAAGATATAGCTTTCATTTTTCTAAGATATCCAGAAATGACATTGGTGATTACTGTACACATGAAAAGGATGACAAAAGTAAACAGTGTACAGGGATGGGCCGAGGGAGCCCTGGTGAGGAAGGAAATGTGCCTTGAGGATTTACTGCAAGTGAGGCACTGGACCTGGGCATTATAGGCAGGCTTCATTCATAGCATGTGAAATAATATAACATCCACATCAGCGTTTTGCTTTACGCAAAAATTAAAACTGTGTAAGCCCTATTAAGTTAAAACTTTATTAAAATCTTGTATATTTCACAGAGATGACACATGAAGAGGTTGGTAAGGTGTGTTTGAGCTACTGCCATGTTTGGCTCCACTTTAACTGGGAACAAAAATAGCTGCCAGCCTATTCGATCAGCTTTGTTACTGTGACACTTTTAAGTTACGTCCAGTCTTCAACGCTATGTCCCCATCGTCACTGTGACTGCTGCCCACCAGGTGAGGGAGACGACACTCTGAAACGCACAGACGTGGTCACTGAGGGTCTTTTAGCTCAGGAGGGGACATAAAGAAGCATATTAACAGGTAGCATAAGGAACAATGGTGTGAAGTGACTGAATCATGTGCGGAATGTTTACAGAATACAGAGAAAGGACACTTGAGCAGCTTTGAAAGCAGGCATTCTAAAGGAACTCTCCGTTAAGCTGACTCCTAGCTTCTGGGAATTTAGTCTCAGAGACTGCTGGGTGGATGTGGGGAACTGTAGGCGGGAAAGGCTATTTCAGGGGAGCAGAATACGTGAGGACATGGAGCTAAGGAAGCAGTTTGGTGTGTGTGGAACACAGTACACTGGGAGGCTGGAGAGGTGGACAGCCACATTACCCAAGGCCGTTCCATAGCATCTGAATGGATGGAGCACACGATGCCTACTTCGCAGACCTTATGCAGGGCACTGACCTGGCCAAATTTCTTTTTTATAATCATCCTTTTGAAAGAAGTATGGGGGGTTGTTGGCAAATGCAGGCAGATGTATCCAGGCCATGGGGGAGTTAGACCCAATGCAAATGGGAATTATGTCTTAGTAACAGGTAGTAAGGGCTGGGAAAGAAGGGCTGCGGATAAAGATAAAGTGTAAACATGGAGATATGAAGACAGAACAAATGCGTTTTATAGACCACTTGGATGTGGGTTGTTAGGGGAAGAGAAAGGTTTATTGTGGCCAGTACTTTTTCTTGGTACCAGGAATCAAACTCAGTACTCGCACTTGCCAGCCAGACACTTTGCCGCTGAGCTATATACCTGGTCCTGGCCAATAAATTTTAAATAGTGTTAAACATAGTCAAAGATTAACTCAATAGATCTAAGTTGATCTAAACCCGTTAGATTTCAAAGAAAAAGTTAGCCTTTGCCTGTCTCCTGGGACGTAGCTCCTGGCCCTTGGAACATCCTGCCCGTTAAGATTGTCTTCGTTTACTCTACACCTTGAGCTGTGCATCTCGCCCATGCTAACAATGTGATTTATGGTGGGTCCTTATGTCTTGCAGGGTAGTCTTGACCCCTGGAGGGACTGGACACCTGGCTAAGGTCAGACAGGTGGGCAGTCAGCCTCTTTTACTTGACGAAGTCCTAATAAAAGCTTTGGACACGAAGGCTTAGGAACCTCCTTGGGTGATAGCTCTGTGTGTGTGCTGTCACAAATTGTTAGCAAGGGAATAAAGTGGGATCTGTAAGAATCCCTGGGAAAGGACAGCTGGAAGCGATCAGGGATGGCGAACCTATGGCATGTGTACAGCAGCAGACTGTTATCTGTGGACGCTCTAATGGGTATTATTTGGCCTTTCTGTGACTTTTGAATTCATTAGATAATCATTGCAAATAAGAACGGACTTGGGGTGCCTAAACACAAATAATTCCCTGGTTAGATGTTTGATGCCATTCATAGGGTTAGCGGACACACGAGGAGAGACAGAGATGGAGGAAAACACGGACTCAGTTTTGAGCATACTGAGCTAAGTGCATGAGGAATGTGTAAGCAAAGATGTTCAGTAAGAAGTATATATAAGATGGAATGAGAAGGGAGTGATGGAACGGAATGGAAGCTGGATTGTGAATTTAGGAACCATAACTACAGAGATACTATTTAAACTCATGTATAAGGACGAGTTTATCCTGGGAATAAGAAGAAAAAGAGTTTAAGAGAATTTTAGGGAATCTCATCTTTAAGGGAAAGAGAAAACACTTATCCTAAACCCTTGGTGACATCAAGAAATTCAGGTTTCTCCAAACCCAACGGGGAAGAGTAGTCCCAGAAGAAGCTGCTGTTAAACAGAGTCAAGGGTCACGGAAAGACCAAGTAACGCTGGATTTTAAAATGATGCCATGGAACTTGTCCTCTCTAGTGTATAAGTGCAGAAGCGGAAGCTTGAAGAGTGACGGTAACTTGCCAAAAGTCACACGTAAAGTGGCAAAGGGTAGACGTCCCACCCTGCTTTCACCGAAGTCCATGGCTGAGTGACCTTGTTTGTTCTTCCGGTGCCACTCTTGGCGTCTTTTCTGGAAGACACCACCCTGACCACAGCACGCTGCTCTGTCCCCTCCAGCATCCGCACAGTTTTGGCACATGCTCTGCTGCATGCTGACTTTGTATGCAGTCTTTCTCAGTGAGGTTTAAGCTCTTAAAGCACAGGGAATTACATTTCAAAGTACAGCCATACAAAGCTATGAGTTATGGCATAATTTCTTTTTATTTATTTATTTATTTATTTATTTATTTTAGAAACATAAAAGTACAAAAACATATTGACAAACAGACACCCATTATCATAGAAAATAGTACAATCACAACTAATCTATAGACAAGGTGATATGGTCTCAACAGTAGTTGTTGCTTTATCCATTGATATCTTCGAGTTGTAGATGTATGGACCCATATACAGACATGCAAATTTAGTCAGACAGTTGATCC
>PVLD010029543.1:0-17927 GCA_004027595.1 Dinomys branickii
ATGTTTCTTTTCTGCAATTTTCCTGTATTTGATGGTATTTTGGTGCACTGAATGCTTTGCCCCATTGTTCAAATAAATGCATAGTGTTACTTCCCAGTGTGAATCCTGTTCTGCCCCAGTGTAAATTCTGTCATGTACAAGGTTACCATTTTGACTGATTTCCCACACTGCTTCATACATAGCGATTTTCTCCAGTGTGAATTATTTCATGCTTAAGAAGGCTACTATTTTGGTTGAGATACCCCACACTGCACACACATATAGGGTGTCTCCCCATTGTGCATTCTTTCATGATTTTGATAGTAAATGTGTGTACTAAATTCTTTTCCACATTGCTTACATATATAGTTTCTTCCTGGTGTGAGTACTTTCATGCCTTTGCAATCTATCATTTGAACTGAAAAAATTCCCACACTACTTACATACATACAGTTTCTCTCCAGAATGAATTCTTTGATGGCCTTGACAGTTACTACTTTGACGGAAAGATTTCCCACATTGCTTACATACATAGGGTTTCTCCCCAGTGTGAATTCTTTCATGTACAAGTAGGTGATCTTTTCGACTGAAAGATGCCCCACATTGTGTACATTCATAGGGTTTCTCCCCAGTATGAATTCTTTCATGTACTCTAAGGTTACTATCCTGACGGAAACATTTCCCACATTGCTTACATACATAGGGTTTCTCCCCAGTGTGAATTCTTTCATGTACACGAAGGTTACTTTTTTGTCTGGAAGATTTCCCACAATGCCTACACACATAGGGTTTCTCCCCAGTGTGTCTTCTAGTATGTATTTTATAGTCTGTGACTGTGCAGAATTTTTTCCCACATTCTGTGCATATGTAAGTTTTCTCCCCAGGGTGAGTTCTTCCATAATTCTCACAGGCACTGCGCCTGCTGAACGCTTTCCCACAGTGCATACACACATATTTTTTCTCTCCCATGTGGGATGATCTGTGTCTATACAATGAGGACTTATGAGAATATTCTCTTCTGCATTGATTACAGACATAACGTATCTCCCCAGTGGGAAGTTTTTTACGTGTTAGGTAGGAATTACTAACAACTGAGGCTTTTACACATTTCTTACTTACATGGGGTTTCTCTTCAGCATGTCTTGTTTCACACTTTTGGGTAAGGTATGAAGAATTAATACTACTCTCACAGTGTTTGTACACATGTGGACTCCCTAAACTCTGATTACATTTACGGAATGGAGTATCTTTTGGTGTTTTGGGGGCCTTCACACTTTTCCTCCCTACAAACGTTTTCTGCCCAGTGTGAGTCTGTTCACTAAGTTGAGCGTCGGCCACCTCCCACTGCCCAGACTGACAGGGCTTCTCGCCACTCTTCCTCATTTCATGCTTCTGAACAGACTGGTAAACACTGCAGTTACTTCCACGTTCATTATATTTATAGAGCTTCTCTTCAAATCTTGAAGAATTCTCTGGATCATATCTGTAATGAAAAAAACAATATCAATCTCAATGAAAATGTCTCAATATTAAGAACTGCCATTCATGATGACATCTTTTTTGATGCCTCGTAAGAAATTTTGATGATGAATGACTTTATTCCCCTAGGGGATACCTTCAAATAGAGTATTCATTCAAAATGATGGTTTTCATTTGAGAATTTTAAATTCATAGATGATTTCAACACCTAATATCAAGTTTCATTTTAGGTGACAGGACATCTGTGTAGCAACCATGGGTCATTTCTGAGGTCTCCTCTCCATCACGCTTCCCCTTCTCCATTTAACCTGGTCAGTGTTCCCATCTTGAAACAGATTTGCTTTCTCTTTTCTATCACCTCTCATTCCTTCTACCCTCTGCATATACCTTTAGTTCCCATTAAAGATAAAATCTGTGTTATTTCCATTTCTGTGTCTGACTTATTTCACTTTACCATTATGGGATGAAATCCCGACTGTTTTTGTTTTTGATAAATGATACCATTGTTCTTTCCATAGCAGATTTTACAGTGAGCAGAGTTAAACATGGGTTTTAGCACAGAATTACAGTTGCAGATTTATTATTTCTTAATTTCAGAGAGATTCTTAGTGCCCATTAAAATGCTCAGGCTGAGTTTCAAGGTGTCGTCCTGCCGACTCAGAAGCCAGGAGTGCTGTGATTACAGGACTGCAGCACGGTGCTGAGCGGACCCCACGTATTCTTTATCTAGGCACCCAGTGATGGACATCAGAACTCTAACCAGAGCTTAGGTATTGTGAATTATTTCCACATCTTAGACATCATGAATTGACGTCTTTCTTTCATTATTACACTCTATGGATCACTGAAATTTTTTGATTGTATTTCAATTCAATTGTACCAAGAGAATCACTGAGCATTGTGGCATATGAATAATCTCAAACCTCTGGAGGCTGATGTGGGATGACTGCTCTGAGATGAAGGCCAGCCTGGGACACACAGTAAGTTCAAGGCCAATGTGAACTACAGTGTGAGACCCTGGCTCAAAAAGCAAACAAAAGGGGTATATCCATGGACGCATACTTGGATCTAATGGAAACATTTTCTTTGCTTATGAGATCTCTGTATATTGATTATTATTATTTATATTTTATATTCCCACCCAAAATATTTGAGGATGACTTTTGAGATTTTGAAACAAGAACATCTCAATATTCTGAAGGATGATTTCAAAGTACTTCTCACGACATTGTTAGCATTCATTTGCATTTTCAATATTGCTTCCATGTGAGAAATGTTCCAGATTATGACTCACATTCAGATATATACATAAATGGAGGTTGAGAAGATGAATTCCTGTCAAAATTTAAAATTTACTCATTTGATATATGCCTATGTATAATACTTACATGCCATCTCACACATTTCCATGATGTTGATCATGAACAAATTCTTATAATGATATAGCACGCATGTAATTTGTTGCACGGTAACAGTACTACATGCTTCCTATAATCAAGCATGATTCTGTGCATGGACAGATAATACAAAGTCCACCTCAGTGCATCTCTGGATAGTTTTGGATGGGAAAATTACCTTAGATTTCTTGGCCGAATTATATCCTCCTCCGCAAGTTGCTGGTTATCCCCTGTTCCTCCTGTATTGCAGACACAGAAAATGAAGTCACTATAACCTTAGATAAAAATTTATAATTCACTTATAATCATGCTATAAAGTATCAAGGCCTGAGATACAGTTCAAAATTTCATAGCACTGGGCTGGGGATATAGCTCAGTGGAATAAGTGCCTGCCTGGCAAGTGCAAGTTCCTGAGTTCCATCCCTGGTACTGAAAAAAAATTTTTTTATACCATTCAATTTCATTAAGCTCCGTCAGTGAGCGACAGTCAATGCTCTACGGGTGGATAAGCAAGAAAAAGATCCACGCTTACCGATAGCATTCACATTCATCAGGGTTTCCCGCATCACCCCTCTGTAGAGCTTCTTCTGAGATGGGGTCAGCAAAGCCCACTCTGCCGAGGTGAAGTTCACAGCTACGTCCTCAAAGGTCACTGTCTCCTAAATAATCACAAATTTCCTCAACTTCAGACACACAAACTGATAGGTCTCAGTTCCTCTCATAAAAACCTGCACTGACGAATAGTCTGTCCAATATTATCTGCATGTCTTGGTGGTCAAACCCATGTACATGCACATATCTGCACCCAGTAACTCCGATGCAACTGCAACACATTGCAAAGCAACAGCACAACAGTAGCACTGCTTGTCAACTGCAGGGTCCCCTCCATTGTACCTGTGCACTGTCTTTATTTTGTTTATTTATTTATGTGTTTATTTTTGGTGTACAGGGCATCGAACTCAGGACCTTGTGCTTGTCAGGCAGGTACTTATTCCACTGAACTATATCCCCAGCCCTATGCACTGTCTTTAAAGCAGAGCTGAAAGAGGCACCAGCAAACCACCACGGATAGAACACAGAATCAGATAAACATCTACTGAATGGTTTCCATACACCATAAATTATATCCCTTTCCACACCTGCTTATTCCTAGCATTGAGTCCATACTGCTTGGTAATTAGGTCACATTTAGAGCCTTAAATTTTTGTTACAGAATAATATTTAACTGAATATTAAATAAGGTATATGAGTAATTAAAAAGTTAATGAAAACCAAATTTTAGTGAACCAGTCTACAGACAAGGAATGTAGGGGAATAGCAGCATATAAACTTACAGCTGAGCCACATCAAAATATCTGCTGGCACTTCAGTATACAAAATACTCGTGTGGAGTAAAGGAGGGTAGTATAGGCAATATATAAATAAAATATATGAAATGCAACAAAAATCAAGATACTGCAAAGTAACTAGTCAGCGAATACAAAACAAACGCTTCAACGCAATGAAGTGGTAGGTGACTGTTCTCACAGCACTTGCGAGACTTCCTAAGGAAGATTGTCAGGAATTTTAGGATTGTTATGAACTCAGTGTGTAGCCTGGGTATATAGTATGGAGAGTCAGGATTACAAAGTGACACACTCCCTCAAACTCAACAAAAATAAACATTGAAAGTAATACTGATTCAAACGCAAATCACATCTTTCATGTGCTAAAAAACTGGAATTGTAAGGTAACATTCAATACCTTATGGCAATGTGACACCTTACATAATATAAGGAAAGATACAGAAATTCCAAAATTTGAGATCAGTGTATGACTGCTACAGAAGGAGAAAAGTATCTCAGGAAAGGAAAGTAACCGTCAAAGCCTCCCCAAGTACACAGAACACTGACATATGACTCAGATGATCTTATACACCTCGGGAAGAAAGCACAATTCATTTTTTTTACATTCCGGGAGAAACAGGTATGTCCTGAGAAATCTGGGCTGTCTACTCTTCTCGCCTAGGTACATAGGTTACCTATTGAAATGGGAAAGTTAAACTTAAATGCCTTTGCAAGAGACAGTGAAAAACACTGAAGCCAAAAAAAATTATTTCCGCAGAAGACAACGGAGTACCCATCACAAGTAGTAAAATCTGAAATTTAAGGAAAATGGGAGTTAAACAAGAAAATAATTGCAGAGTACACAATATAAAGATTTTGTACACACAGTTAAGACCAATGAACACAAATCTAAAAATTAACTATAACATATGAGATTCAAGACAAACACCGAACAGAAAATGAAATCCAAATCTCACTTCTGAGCACCACGAAAGAAAACTCAAGTGGGAAGAATAAAACAAGTAGATTTGTTCTAGAATCGAGAATCGGCGGTACAGTCCACTCCTCTCCTTCACTACGGAGTTTCCCCAAATCCACAGACAAGTGATTTCTTTCCACTGTCTAGAAAATACTCTGTGCTTTTCCTGAGAATAGATGTGATTCCCTTCAAATAAAATTAAAAAGCCAGAAAAAAAAAAAAAAATTAAAAAGCCAGGAATGGTGTGACCAGCAGACAACATGAGACAGCACTTTAGCCTTGATTCACACATCAGGCCATGTGAACATTTATGAGAATTAAATACATATGAAAAATCTGACAAAATACTTCTGTGTGGGGCCAGGGATATAGCTCAGCAGCACAACTGCCTGCCTCCCAAGCACAAGACCCTGAGCTGGATTCCTAGTACAAAAAAAAAAAAAAAACAGCCATGCGTGGTGGTGCAGGCCTGTAATCCCAGCACTTAGGAGGCTGAGGCAGGAGGATCACTGAGAGTTCAAGACCAGCCTGGGTTACAAAGTGAGCTCAAGGCCAGCCTGAACTGCACAGCGAGACCCTGTCTCAAAAAGACAAAACAAAACAAGCTTCTCTGTGCAATTTCTGAAATATTTACTGAAAGCTCAAAGCAAAGAAGATGGGAAACACGTATGGTAACCTTTCGAACAGTTGCAAAAAGAAGAAAGCTTGGATTGATAATTCAAGTGCAATTTCTGACACGTAAGGTTTATGAACTGGATCCTTTCATTTCTTGCCTGAGGGCCAAGAGTAAAGGCAGCTGAAAACACCTGGGACGCTTTCTTTGTTCTCATTAAATCTCACCAGAAAGTTTTGAGATTAAAATTTATTCTGAATTATTTAAAAAGTAAATTTCATTATAAAGTACTGATTAATTTAAGAAGTCTCCTTATCTGCCTTCAAACATGAAATAAGACATTTCACATTTTAGGTAGCAACGGGCAAATACAGTAGCAAATATGAGTGCTACAAACCCACAGCAAGCAGTATTGGAACACTGTGTTGACCAGCAGCAGAACAGGTCAGACCACCAGGAGAACAGGTGAGATTACCAGAAGAACTGCTCAGATTTTCAGGGAAAGAGAACAGGTAGGAAAGCTGATCACTATCTAGCCAGCTGGCTTGTGGAGCACAGGCTCTGAGCGCCTGGAAAAGAGGGTCGTTATGTGGGCTCCTACGAGGACAGATTCAATAGAAAGCTACACACAGACACACCAGAGTAGGACTGATGCAGCAAATTCTACTGAAGCTGCATTAATTAGACAATATCCAGTACGTACCTAAGTGAGTAAAGAGTTACAGTGACCACGTGCACATGAAACCAGAAGATTAAAACAATTTCATTTCTTACCACATTTCCTACAGAACACTGGTGCAAACTCCATAAGCAAAAGCAGGAAGCCAAAGGAAAAGCATGTATTTCCAACTGTGTATCTGAGGACTCAAAACAACTCCATTGTGGGCCGGGGATATAGCTCAGTGGAATAAGTGCCTGCCTAGCAAGCGCAGGGTCCTGAGTTTGATCCCCAGTACCACAAAAAAAAAAAGATTGCTTGTCAAAACAACTCCATCAGTAACTGAAAGCTAAAAAGGAGAGTATTCATTAAGGTCTAATATAAATCAACAAGATCATACTTCTAAGGGATTTATCAGATGGATTCGATCCAATGTTTTATCTTGTAACTACGGAGCGCACTGTCTTCTCAAAAACCCAAGAAATACGTTCAGGGAAACAAGAAAGAGCTTAATAAAGAAAGGAAATCATGCAAAGCAAGTTCTTACAAAATCCTGGAATAAAATTTGAAATGAAAAGTAGAATCATTTTTAAAATACTCTTTAAGAATGTGCGATCTAATGACCAATTTTTGAATGACATGTATCAAATGAATGGTCTAACAAATTAGTAAGAATTTCACAATGTAGTACAATAAATGCTTATTTTTAGTCATTCCAGAAACTCAAAATGTGTGCTTAAATACATATTAAACAATGAGTGTATACATTAGAAAAGAACAAAGTTTTACTTTCAGGAAATTACAGAATATAGGGCAGAGGGCACCTCATGAACTAAGGGCAGGGGGAGATCTGAGCTGAGGGCATCACGACACTCTGTATCACGTTCTACGGGAACTCTGAAACCAAGGCACACAGTAGCCCTAACAGGGCCACAACTGAGCCTCGGGGAGGTGAGCTCCCAGAGAGAAAAATCTGAGAAAACCACAGCAACATAAAAATGGTAATCACTCCACAGAACATAGGATATTACATTGTTCTACATTTGTGCAGATCACACATGAAAGTAGAGAAAAACTATTAAAAATATTAGAGGTATTATTGAAAAATTAATGTAGTCCAATACACTGAAATCTAGAGGACGAAAGTCCTACCAATATGTCCATGGATTCAGACAAACTGTACAAAGAAAAAAATTAACAGAAAACAAAGTGGAATAAATAAAATGGTATTCACTTGCAAATAAAATTAGGGTATATTTTGAAAAAATTAAAGTACCAACATGAAACTAATAGGAGCAATAAGATACAGTACATCAGCCAGTGTCCCTAGATTAAAATACAGAAATATACCCTTTAAATATGTATTTGGACAGCCCGGCAAGGTGGCGCACGCCTCTAATCCCAACACTGGGGAGGCTGAGGGAGCAGGATCATTGTGAGTTCAAGGCCAACCTGGGTTACAAAGTGAGCTCAAGGTCAGTCTGAATTGTATAGCGAGACCTGGTCTAAAAAACAACAAAAAAAGGAATTCTGGGAAAGGGTATGAGAAATTTAGAATTTACCGTCATAACAAGGAAGCGCACAGTGGAGGATACAACCTCTACATTTAAGGTCTCCGACTAAAACTTTTATCCAGTTGGGCGTAATTAAATGTCTTTGGCAGCTCCCATCACTGGGACAAAATATCCATCAACGTCACATGACCTACATCACAGGGAGCCCAGACTTAGGAAAACTCATCACAGCAGGAGGCCAGAAGGACAGCTGCAGGGAGCTCTAAGCTCAGTCACTTCAGGGACTTGTACTTTCGGGTTTTCTTTCTTTTGGTATCGGGAATCGAACTCAGGACCTTATGCTTGCCAGACAGGCACTTACGCCACTGAGCTATATCCCCAGCCCCTCAGGTGGGGACTTAACATGGTCAATTTTCCATAATATACTCTTTCCTCCTCACAGGTAGAACATGTATCTTCTTTGAGATATTAATTTCACCAAAGTAATGTGCTCACCTTGAGTCACCTGATTTTTAGACTTCTACGGTCACATTCCTTGGTTTGAACACACCGAGGTTATTGGTAAAGACAAATCTCAAAGTGTCTTCACGTGACAAGCAGCATGACCTGTGAGGTGATGGCTTGTGCGAGGCCCCTTCCTCCCAGGCTCTTTCCCTGCGGAGGAATCTCCATTGGAAGGTTTGATTCTGAGAGCGTGAATGAACTTGGGGCCAGTATCCAAACGCAAATTCTAATAGCTGTGTTCTTCCGCTTAAAAATGACAGACTAGTTCCTTTATTATTGCATCCTGGGTTATTATGAACCACATACAAAGTGGGCCCTTCGCCATGTACTAAAAACCTGTTATACAGAAAGAAACACAGAGCTTTCAAAATGGACCAGCCAGTTCCTACTCACCAGGGGAAACACGTAATCACCAAAAACCCTAAGTCTTTCTTTCCAGGGTGCTGGGGATATAGCTCAGTGGAATAAGTGGTTGCCTAGCAAGCGCAGGGTGCTGAGTTCGATCCCCAGTACCGCAAAAAAAAAACAAAAACATAGTGCTCTCTTTCCATACACACTGCTTCACAGATATTCTTAAAATATACTAATTGTTTTCTGATTCTATCCAACCTAGCAGAAGGAAAAGCAAACATTACAGTATGAGCACTATGGCAACGCAATCACCTCCTCAGGAAGAGCAAACCAAATACTCTGCATGAGAGACAAAAGCTTTCCATGCTCTGCAGCTGGTCATACTCTTTCTCATGGTCATAGATTCGGGGCAATAAAATAATTTTATCATGATAAAGCAAAGGTGCCAAAACCTTTCTTTTTTTAAGACAGGGCCTTGCTGTGCAGTTCAGGCGGCCTTGAGCTCACTTTGTAGCCCAGGCTGCCCTCGAAGTCACAATGATCCTTCCACCTCAGCCTCCCGAGTGCCTGGATTACAGGCGTGTGCTACGAAACCCGCTATGATGACATTTAAATGTACACTGCGGAAATACTCTTTATGACTATCCCTAACCCTAACCCTAATGCTAAATACTCAGCAACGTCTCCCACAGTAGAAAAGTCCCAGTCTTTGGCCTGTCTGGGTGATATATACAAAATACTATAAACTGAGAGAGACGCATCAGTACAATAATAGTAAAAAAAGTTCAAGGAAACAAACAACCAAAGAACAAAGAGTAGTGTTCACCTTTCCCTACAGTATGACACTATTCTCCTGATTGAGTTGCTTAGGAGAAGCAGGTTAGCACAACATGCCAAACTGAGAACAATTAGCGAAAGCTCACGATCTAAAGGGGACTGTGTGCAGACTTTGAGGAATGACTCAGTAGGTGAGTTCGCAGGGAGAATGACTTGACCAACCTAAAGGTAACAGAAGACAGAATGGATTGAAAATGCACACAAATACACCGGATTATGCCCAATCATTGCCAAGTGTTAGATCCTTTAAACACATACCTTGATCTGTACTTCAGGAATCTGACAGAACAGAAAGCCAAATTCATAATAGAGCACTACATATAACATGTACGTTATTGACCGCAGTACCCTGTAATCCCTGGCTGTTCATCCATGGCGGCCTGTTTCTGAGAGACCAGAGGCTCATTACCGCTGTCCCCCAACATGAGCAAGTCAGGTTTTGTATTCTGCCATGTACCACTTGTGCAAATAGTGAGTACATTTTAAAATTAAATGTAAGATTTAAATGACAGAATTTTCTCTTAATTTTTGAAGACTTAGCTAAGGGCCTCAAGGACATAGGAAGTTAATTCTGAGTGGACATAAACCCACAATATTCATTTCATATTGAAAAGTGGTCTTGCTCAGTTAGCCAGGGTGGCCTTGGTGATTTCAGTACTCCTAAATCTCTCAAGAGCCTGCCATTAAAGGTGTGCACCACCATGCCTCAGGGAGGTTTACTTTCCCCAAACCTGAAATCTGGTGACTTAAGTACCAATACGGGCTGGGGATATGGCTCAGCGGCATAACCACTTGCCTGGCAAGCCTGAGGTCATTACTTCGATTTCTGGTATAAAAAAAAAAAAAAGTACAAATACAGTGGCCCAGCGATGTAGCCAATGGGCACAGTACCTGTCTGACAACCACAGTGCCCTGAGTTTGATTCCCCCAACCAAAAATCAATGACTCAATCAATCAATACTTGAAGCAAGAACTTTCCCAGGTATAGTGGTGCACGCCTGAAATCCTCCCTCTCCAGGGGCTGAGGCAAGAGATTCTTGAAGAAGTCAAGGACAACCTGGGCAACATAGTGTGTTCAAGGCCAGCCTGAACCACAGAACAAGAGCCAGCTCCACCCCAAAAAGGACAACCATATAACTAACAGATTAGCACAGGTCTGTCAACACAGTCAGCAAGGCGATGGCAACAGTATCCAAAGGTTTCAGCACCTTGGGCACATTAGTCAGATTTCCCCTTCAGATATAAAATTTTTTCTTTCATATTTTGGAAGATGTAGGTAAGAGCAAAATTTTTTATTTCACTCCTGAACAAAAAGACACATCAAACATGCTTTGAAATCTTTGGTGTCCAACAGAAACTCTTTCCTGTTCTACTCCAGCTCTGATGCCCCGCATATTTCCAGACTAGTGCTCTAATTTCCTGTCTTACCTCAAAAGCGATTAGTTGAGCTCATCATTCAACACGGACCAAATATTTACCTATGACTAAGTGTCCGTCCTTTCTGCAGGCCTGTGACACTGTTCCTACTCTCACCAAGACAACGGAAAATCATCCAACATTGTCACACTAAATCAAGCTCACATCGAAGTAATTTACTGTTCTGGTTGCTGATTGGACCACCCACAAAAGCCCTGCCCTTCCATTTCCTATCTGATCCCCTTGATTCTTCTTATTCAAAAAGCCCTTTGCTTCTTATTCTTCCATATGCATGCGGATCTTAATTGTGGGGATACATGGGAATATACTGTTACTGCCCTAGTTGTTCTATAAAAACTCCATTTCAGTGTTTCAATTTTTAACTCAGTGTCTAGACACAACATCCAAGGACAACAGTAATTACTTCAGAAAGCCACCCACTTCCCTTTCCCCTCATATATGTATCACATCTATACACCCCGGTGGATCATGAGGTTCACTGTGTTTCTCAGAGTGGGATTAACAAGCAGCATCTTCGGGAAGTTGTTTTCTGCAGAAACACTTTCCCCTCACAAGCTAACATGGCAGCATCCCCTGCAAACTTCTCTGCATTCTAAACTCTAGGCAAAGCCTCACTTCAGGGCTCCAGTCAGAAAGAGTAGTTTAGTTAGTTAGTTTGAAAATAAGGCAACTAGCTGAGGAAAGGGCCTGAAGTTGAGTTGGAAAATTAGTGGTTTTCATTCAAATTAAAATGAGAAAAAAAAGGCCTAGGACTTTGAACCAGTGGAGAAATTTCTCCTCCTACGAAAAGGGCAGATTCCTCTCTACTAAAGTTGCAGCTACTATTAAGCTCCTGAGAGTCCACAAGTTTCAAGTAAAAACAGGCAGTTATTCACTAAAGTCCATTACCTTTAGACCCTGTAGGTTTAAAAAATATGTTAGAGGCCGGGGTGGTGGCGCATGTCTGGAAGCCCGGCATTCAAGAGGCTGAGGCAGGAGCATCATTGTGAGTTCCAGAACAGCCTGGGCTACAGGGTGAGCTGAAGGGGAGCCTGAAGTGCTTAGCGAGACCCCGTCTTAAAAAAAAAATGCAAAAGAGAAAAGAGCCTGGGTTCGGAGTGGTTGCTGCAGCTGGGTTTGCAGGCTTATGATTGTGATCCCAGAACAGTGCAGGCAGAAGGAGGAGGACGGCCAGGAGTTGGAGGCCAGGACAGGCACGTAGATAAATGCTGCATCCAAAAGAGAAAAAACAAAAGAGGCCTTATTTTAAATGCCCTCAGCCAAGTGTCACAGCTGATACGACTTTTTTTTTTCTGTCTTTTTGAGACAGAGTCTCACTATGCAGTTCAGGCTGGCCTTGAGCTCACTTTGCAGGCTGGTCTCTTAACTCACAAGGATCCTCCTGCCTCAGCCTCCCAAGTGCTGGAATTACAGGCATGTGCCACCACATCCAGCACAGCTGGTATGACTACTCAGTTTGGAGGCTTCCTGGCAACCTAGCAGCGATTCTGTTTTCCTTATGAGGTTCCAGATCTCAATGCATAATGTGAGATCACAAGATCTGCTTATGCAGTAACATCATTGTGACTGGAAATCTCAAATAAGTCATTCAAAAAATAATTATTTTGGTCATTTTAAGGATGAAACCCAGGTTTGCCCCCAAAGCACTCTCCTCCTCAAACTGGTGGAGATACCGGAGTGCCTGAGACTGCCCAAGGAACACTGTGCTTACAGTGTCACAGTGAGGGCAGCACGCAGGGAAACTAAAATTGACCTGAGCGAAAGGGAAAAGGGACAGATACCAAGGCAGGACCTTGGTAGTGGTAGGAAGCCCTCCCTGTCTGGAAATGAGCTTGGAGGCTCTAGATTCCCATATCTTGTTTCGGCCGCTTCCTCCAGAACTCACACAATTCTAACCCACCCCCAGGTCACGTCCCAGAAAATCACCATTGCATCGCTTGAGGGTTTCCAAGGATTCTTGCAGCCCACAGTAAGAAGAAATCACAGAATCCAGATGTCTGGTCAGCTCAATGCTCTCAGAACTGAACTCACAGAGAGCATTTCTTCCTGCGGACTGAAGAAGAGCCCTCCTCCCTCGGCCCACCTCATTGGGTAGTTCAGCCAGCCCCGCCTTTACGATGATTGGCTCCTGGACCTGTCTCTTTCCTATCAAGTCAATCTCACCACCTGATTAATACTTGGTTTAAGGGTTTGACTCCTGGCGCTCCAAAGCTTCCTTGGGTTTCTTAAAGAACTCAACATGCTCCCCTTCAGGGTCCCCTGTGTCCTCAGAAGGTTCCCAGGGGACTGTCCTATTGAAGAACCAATCCCTTGAAGACAGACTCCTTGAGGCCAGGCCAGCCCAAGGCAGATGATATGGGAAAATAAAAACTCCCAAAGTGAACAATATCTCGGCCAAGCTTCTGTTCTCTGAAATTGAAGAATGAATTTTAGGAACAACGGAGGTTAAGAGCAGAATATATTTCTTGAGGGAAAGAGAGCATCTGTCCAAGAGAGGGACAGAAGGGGCCCCGAGTGGGTTGCCCAAGACTGGCTTTCCTAGGGACTTTTCTGGAACAAAACCGCGAGGTGAGGGGGATCTAAGGTAGGAAGACAATGGGAATTACAAGGTGGGCATGACTCTCGTCAGCCAAAAAGATTACAAGTATAATTTTTCAGATAAAATTGAGTGAACTGAGATCAAAAGGAGAAAGGAGTCACATACGCAGAGGCATGAACACAGTGCAGGGGCTTTGCTGTGGGGGGCGGGGCTAGGGACTCTTCCTGGCTTTTGCAACGCGGTTGCTACTTATTTAGAATATCAGTCCCTGATGTTTACACCTAGGGAGGTCAGTGAGTGCATTTGTTTAATATTTTGTCTTGAGGTCTGGCCCACAGCACATGCATACCTTATTTTGTCTTTCATGTTGGGTCCTTTGAGGGCCTGGTCCTATCTGACTGCCTATATTTCTACCTAACTCAGCTGCCTATAACATTCCCCTCTCTGGTCCAGGGACATAAGCACTTGCCTGGCAAGCCTGAGGTTATCAGTTCGATTCCAGATACCAAAAAAAAAAAAATTCCCCCCACTAAAGAAGTAACCCCAACTGCTAAGAGGGAGTAAATGGCGATCACCACTCTGGCTTCTTTGGGATAAAAGGGGTCATAGTTGTTGATCGACAGTCAGAGATACTCTGCACAGGGTCTATGTAAAGGCCCTCGATATACACCAGGCGATTTTGTCTGGGGTAGGTGTTAGGAGACAAAGCCAGAGAAACAATTAACTATGCATGGGCCAAATAATAAGATCAACAGGATTATTATGAATATAGTCAACAAAGCTTTCCACCAAGAGGAGCTGGTAATGGCCTTCCACAAAGAGGATAAGTTCCAGGCATTTTTAGAATCTCACATATCATTGATCTGTTACCTAACATCTTGACTAGGCATTGAGACATTAGCAGAGGGATCAGGAATGTACACACAACATTATTTTTTATAATTGCAAAGGTACCCCCTGTGTTGCTATTAGAATATCTAATGCCATCCAGTTTTGGAGGATGGCTTGTTTCATTAATTTTACTTTTTTCAGGCCTGGGATATAGCTTAGCGGCACAAGTGCCCGCCTCACAAGTGCAAGGTCCTGAGTTTGATTCCTGGTAACAAAAAAAGTTTTTACTTTTTTCATTTAGGAGAGAGGGACCAACTGCAGTGTCCCTATACTAAGTTAGCAACGTGAAAATGAGACTGAAGGGGATTGTGTGAAAATCTTAGCAATAAAGCCTACCGCCTCATTCCCAACAGATGCCAGGACCCATTTCAATTTGTACTAAGCTGGCCTGGCCTCAAAATGTTCTCTGTCATGAAAAGATTGGTTCTTCCATAAGGCATTCCCACTGCAAACTTCTGAGCACACTTGGGACTCACCTTCTACAGAAAGTAATCAATCCTTGAAGAAACCCAGGACTAGGTAAGAGGCCCAATATCACCTCTGAAAAGCCAGATGTGAAGCTCTTAAAGGCAAGCTTTAGTCCTACTAGATGACAAACGTAATAGGAGAGACAGGTCCAGGAGCCAATCACCGAAACGGTGTGGGCTGGCTGAACTACGCAAACAGGAAGGCCAAGGGAAGAGGGTTCTTGGTCAGTCCTCGTGCAGAAATGCTCCTTGTGAGTTCAGTGCTGAGAGACCACAGCTGACTTCAGCTGTTGTTTCTGTGGCTTCTTACTACAGGGTGCAAAGGATCCTCAGAGGCCTTCAAGCCACACGATGGTAATTTTATGCGATGAGAGTTCAGAATGGGATAGAACTGTATTAGTTCTGGAAGAAAACGAGTAAAACCAGCTATGGCAATCTACAGTCTCCCTCCTCCCTGCGGACACTGTGGCCCTCCTAAGACTTTGGTCCTACCTTATCCTCCAGCCCTTCTTCCCTTTGCTGAGGAAGGGACCGTTCCATTCCCCGGCATACTGTCCCCACTGAGACAGTGTAGGCCCAGAAAGTCTTTTTGCACAGCCGCAGGCACAGCAATATCGCCAACAGTTTGAGGAGTGCAGTGGTTTGGGTGCAAACCTGGAGTCCATCCTCAAATTGAAAAGAAAAAATCATTCAGATGACTTACGCGAGCCTCTACTCACAGTGATGTCACAGCCTAAACAACTCATAATCTCATAACCTAGAGCAATGAAATGAGGAACCAAATAAGTATCACTCCTTGTTGGCCAGGATGCATCCCCAGTGGGTAGAGAGGCCACATGTGACACAAGGCTCTTTGGATTGAAAATAGCCTCCCCCCTTTTGGGAATACAGCATTTATCTATGTAGCCAAGCCTGGCCTCGAACTCTTGGCCATCCTCCTCCTTCAGCCTTCTGTGTGCTGGGATTAGCGCCCTGGGCCACCACAGCCATGAATAGCAACTACTATGAACTCAGGTTCTCTAAGGCATCTCTGGATGCAGGCTCTAAAGGAAACAAGTTTTAGTGAAAAACTAGGTGTTTCTAATTTAAATTTCTGGAAG
The DNA here is from genome assembly GCA_004027595.1 of Dinomys branickii. NCBI lineage: Eukaryota > Metazoa > Chordata > Mammalia > Rodentia > Dinomyidae > Dinomys > Dinomys branickii. The sequence goes on from PVLD010029543.1 coordinate 16,071, forward strand.
CTTGGGAGCTTAGAAGTTAAAAGGTATAACTCACTCAACTAGAGAGGAATCTGTCTTTTTCATGGGGGAGTAATTTCACCACTGGTTCCAAAGCCTAGGTCATAGTATATTCTCATTTTAATTCTTACTAAAAGCACTAATTTCCCAATTTGGCTTAAGGCCACGGTCCTAACTAGGTGCCTTATACATAAACTAACGTAATAAAATGTTCCTTCCAATTGGACTATTGAAGTACAGTTTTTCTAGAGTTTAGAATGCAGAAAAATATGCATGGGATGATTATGTAGTAGCTCATGAGGGAAAGTTTCCTGTGAAGAACAAATTTAGAAGGTGCTGTGTATTGATCCCACACTGAGGAGCACCTTGAACTGTGGGGTTCACAGGCATGTTTGGATGTGATAAGTATGTGAGTGGAGGGGAAATGCATGGCATCTCCGAAGTAGTTGCTGTAATGAAAGTCAGTGTTAGAGCCCTTGCCAAGCATGTGTACGCTTCTGCCTTACACCCAGAGCCATGCAGGGAATGAATAAACTGATGAATACAAGAGCTTTTACTAAAAATAATGGTAAATGTTTGATGATATATTAAGAATTTAAATAAGAGAAGATGAAATAATGCTGTAAGATCTTCCAGAGGGCCACCAGGTGAACCAACACTATAATATATAGGAAAACATTCATTATTCAATAATGCTTCTATTTTTTTCTTTTTTTTGGTGGTACTGGGGATTGAACTCAGAACCCTGCGCTTGCTAGGCAGGCACTTATTCAACTGAGCTATATCCCCAGCCCCAACAGTAATGCTTCTAAAACTTTTAATAATTTCTACTCTGTTGTCCTTTATAATCTACACAAATACAGAGCAATGGAATATGCTATTCTCTATGGAGTGATTTGACATTGCTGTTGTTTTCTCTAATTTTCCCCTGGGAACTGCCTGCCCTAGGCTCAGGGGCGGCTCTGTTAGGGCCACATTGGCCTTAGTCTCAGACTTCCCAAGGAACATGATCCAGAGTGATGTGATGCGCTCAGCTCATGGCCCCACGATCACCTTCCCTCTTGTAGAGAGCTGGGGCTTCTCATGGCCAATGAAGTTTATATTTCTAATCCCATGATAAAGTTGTTGGAATTCTGGTGAGTTATTTCCAATCTACCACCTTTAGTGCAACCCTTGGCAAGACTGAAGACACTAAGGCATATTTGTAGCTGTGGGGTGCCAAGGGGCCCTAAGTCCAGCCCGGTGAGGGCTATCCAGATCAAAGACTTCGACCAGGGCTGAACCAGGGTTTTACCAATGTGTGAAGAAAGGAGTGACTTGAGGATGAGTGACTGAGAAAGGCAGGAAGCAGGTGTGTGCTGTGAGCTGGGCTAGGTAAGAGGCCCAATATCACCTCTGCAATATGCAGAGAGGAGGATCTGCAGAAAGAGCAGCCTGCATAAAACAAGTGAGATGCTATCTCCTGTTTGGGGTCTGCGCTTCAGCTCCCAGGTGGAATCTTCCAACCCTGGAAAGCCACAGCCTCTTATCCCCAGGCTGGTTTCCAGTCCACAGCCTGGAGGGCTGGCCCTTTACTCTCTTCACTGGAGGGAGTAACAGGCAGGAGGTCTGGGGAACAAAGGCGGCCAGCAGCACCTGGGTGATTTGCATTGCCTAAAGCCAATCCAAGAGATAAGGCAAAGTCCCAGCCTGTTCACAGTGTAGAGCCAGTATTTCCCCAATTTCATAATCCTTTCCAAGAAAATTATGTCCTACCTTAGTCACGATTTACATCTGTGAAACAAGGTCAAAAAATATTCCATGGCAAGGATGATATCAGAGACAGCAACAAGCTCCATGACCTCTGCAAACCAAATCACG